>WUQG02032535.1:0-30274 GCA_011317285.2 Androctonus mauritanicus
CAAAAATTGAAAAAAATGTCTATTGTCCAGGTTGTTCCCAATACATATCACACTTAAAAGTACCTCCTCCTTCGTAGCCAGTGCACTCTTCATGCCACCACAATTTACATGGTAAACTGTGGTGGCATGAGGAGTGCACTGGTTACGAATTTCTCACATATAAGCCACTCTTCATGTGGAGGATCTACATACTTTTTGTTTCAACCTGGACAATAGACATCTGTTTCGGTCTTTGAGCTATTTTTCTCTTTAGCTGTAACAAAATTAGGAGTAGGTTTCTTTTTTTTTTTTTTTTTTTGAAACCTTGCTTTGGCAATCAGCCAACTGTGTTACTAATTGACGCGTAAATGGTGAAGAGGTGATAATTTTTGATTTCTTCCGGGTCCGGCGTCTTTGTTGCTTATATTCTGCTTCTTCACAGTAGTTCTCACTCTATTGCTCACAATGATCGTCTGAAATAAATAACAGTATATGTTCTGGAGTGGTGTGAATATTAGAGTTCAATATTTATAATACATAAATATTTCTTTATCTTAAATAATTTATATTTATCTTATTACAAATAGATCCGTAATTTTTATTATAAATTATAACTTATAGTATATAAAGATTCACGTCATTTAAAATCTGATTTGGGGGTAACGTCGACGAGGGGTAAGACTGCCTCGTCTTCTTGCGCAGTCTTGCCCCACAGTCGCCATATTTAAAATTATTGTTGTATTATATAACTCGGCTATGATTTCATTGGAAGTTCTTACACGAAATAATTCTCAATTGAATGCACTTTAACATGCCCTAGTATTTTGTAATTTAACAAAGTGCATAAAGAAATACATAAACAAATTACAACCTATAAATTTATATTAAAAAAGAGAGAAAGAGTATATCTTACCTGGCTTGAGCAAGGAGCCGTTGGCGTTCCGTTTTTCTACGTTAACGGACTATTGGCATAATGACGTAACTTGTAATGGTTCAATTACAGCAACTCTATTATAACTACACGAGATAATATTGCGCAGTGTTACCCCACTTTACTCTATACTGTACTACTTTTTTTTAACTGTATATGAAAACCAAAGATGTATCAATACTTTTGAAATAAAAAATGCGTTAAATAATCGTTTCATTTATATCCAAAGCAAGTTGACAAATACTGTACAATATCCAAACTCAGTACTATAGTTTCCGGAACTCCACGAGTTGGACTCTGTCTTCTTTTGTTTTTCTTTGGTTTTCGTGTTCTTTTTCTTTGGTTTTGGTTCTCGCCTGGGTTCTTGCGTCTGCTTTCTTTTCTCCCGGTTGGGGTCCTTGTGTCTTGCTTGTTTTCTGTTTGGGTTTTGATTCTGATCTGTGGGCTTGAGTCTGCTTTCTTTTTTTTTTGTTTATATCTTCTAAACATCATAATTTTTCTACACGCACAATAAAGTTTATCACACACAACATACACATTTTTTATAAATTATTAACCCACTTCTGGGTGTAGAAAAACACTCTTATAAACATAATTTTTGTGCTCCTTGGTACTCTCTTGAGAGTGGGAAGGGGTCCCTACAGCTTTGACTTTTTACAAAAAGAAAAAAAGAAAAGAAACTCAGTACTATAATTCATTCTATTATGAATTCGTCCAACAGAATCCAATTTTCAGATACATAATTACAATCAGTGGCTATCAGAGGGGAGCAAGATGGGGGACTACCTCAAGTCTTAGATTTTAGGGGCTTCAATTCATGACTCAATATGTTAGAAAAAAAATATTTGTATATTTTTATACTGTTCGAGCTTCAGTATTTGTCAAAATTTGAAGGTTTCTATCAGTTGTTTTCGCTTTTCATGTACACTTACCACTGTGTATTTATCAATTTTGTCTGTTTGTTTGAAGAGCCTCAAAAATATTAGTTGCCACAGGTCTTGTTGCGTTTTCTCTGAAAGTCCCTGATTACAGTACACACATCGGATATATATACTGTTTGCAAAAATCATTAAATTGCTTTAACACCTTTTAAATTGTTATTAAAGAAACTCTGGAATTTTATGAGAAAATAATGGAATAACTAAAATCTAATAATTAATTGAATTATGGTGTTCACATCAACGAGCAATTCTTCAAAATCAATTTTCAACTAAGTACTTACTATTTTTGCTCCATTTCTTTCTTTGATACGTTTCATAGAAAATAAAAACTAGCTTATGTTGAAGTAAACAATGATTCTGACAGAATTTTAAAATAAAAGAATTTTTTTAAAAGCGATATAAAAATTAATAAAAACATTTTATGATCTGCATTAAAAAAAACAAAATTCATCTCCATTATATTAGTAAACATAGAATAAATTGCATAAATAATCAAAACTGTTTAATATAAACTTTTTTATATAACTAAATCGAAAATCCATAATAAGTTTCGATGGAAAAAAAATTAAAAATTTTTTTTTCTATCTTGGGATATTTAATAAAAATAACATAGATGATAAATAGGTTTTGAAATAATTTTACGTTTTAGCGCGGTTAGAGTGTTTTCTTGTTTTTTTTTTAAGTATATTTAAAAATATTCTTTCGTTATTTTTCTTTTCTGTCTTATTATTATTTAAGTGGCCATCTGCCGCAGTGATTATCAAACAATCTATTGATTAATTTATCTTGGGTAAAAGCAGCGATTCAATCTTGATGGATATTTAAGTACCTGTACAGATTTCTTCGAAATTTTCAAACTTTTCAAATCTTTCTTTACAAAAAAAAAAAAATAATAATAATAATACTGTTGAATTTCTTTTCGTTTTTTTTTAATATTTCGAAAATCATCAGTTTTTTTAACATTTAAAATGCTATTTTATTGTAATTTGTAGTGTCATTTTCTCTTCATGTATGCATATTCTTTAAATTCTGGGAATTAAATTTATAAATATCACTAGAATTTCGTTCAAAATTTCCATTATTACATACTGAATAATTCTTTTAACCTTTATAGAATTTCTACGGTTTAGAATTAAGTTTAAGAATGGAAATTTTTCTTGAAAATGTTAATCGTCATCATCAGCACTCTCAATTGTTTAATTTAGGTTACTATGATGACGATTAGAAAGTATATCGTGTTGATTTGCATTGTTTTCAATGATCAATTGCCATTGATCATTGAAAACAATGCTAAAAATCAGCATTTTCTTCTCAGAAGTGATTGATAAAATTTACGTTTGAGTATTTGAAGCTTTCCAATGTATACAATCTGTCTAGTACTGTAGTTAATAAATTTAAATATAGTGGAGAGCAGGGTAAAATGGCCACTCTAAGCTAAATATATTTTGATAGAATATAGTATATTTAATGTAGTGTCAATAAAATGTATTATTTTTACACGCTTTGCTATACTATCATTAATTTTTATTTTATATTTACTTGTGCAAAATGGTCATTTTACCCGACTGGGTTGGGCAAAGTGACCACTGAGTAAACTTTTAACTTTTTAAATGGGAGAAAAGTTCCAGTTTAATGGTGAATAAACAGCGAGGTCATTCTGTAGGTAGATTTAACTATGGTCAAAATGCAATAACCAGGACACAGAACATTATATTTTTAATAATTTATTTAAAAAAATTTTAAGATAAAATTTAAATCTTTTTCAATTTATTTTCTTTGGCAATCTAGCTCAGATGCCCTCTCGAAACCAATGTCGTTTTTCCGCAATAGTTTAGACATTCGCTACCAGATTCCTGAAGAATATAGAGTAATAATATCTAATGGCCACTTTATCTTGCTCTCTCCTGCATATGGCTCTAAACAGATAGCCGCCATTTTGAAACAATATGGTTAATGTTTGCTTATATATCCCCCATATTATCTCAAAATAATAATTATCTAAAGAGATATCTAGTTACTGTTGTTCTCACGAAAACGAAAATGAATTGCTCTATAACGACTGTTGAAAATTTTGATTAAATAATTGTTAGAACCATTATAAAATGCTTTTTTAAAATAAAACTATGGAGTTGTTACAAATTCCATCTGTTAGTCTGGTATGTAAATTTTGGCATATTTATGTGCTTCGATATAATAAACTGATATATTAAACGTATAGAACTATAAACCTATAATTTTGTGGAAACTTGATTAAATGCTCTTTAGTTATGATCGAATACTGTATGCATGTAAACTCAAAGCACGAATCTTGATAATATAAATATTATTAAGATCTAAATCGAATACTAATCCGAAATATTAAATTTTATTTAATTTATAATGCTTATCACGATAAAATTTATGTTTTCGGACATTTATAAATTATCAAACTGTCATCTGTACCACAGACAAAATTGAATTGTCGTATGCCCTTATTCGTTTTCAAAAAATATTGATGTTTTCAGTAAGATAACATCTCACGCCATTTCTTATTTTATATTTTTGAAAATTTATTTGACTTAAGCTGAGATATATTTTAAAATTTATATATATATATTTTTAAAATATATATAACTGCTAGCCAATGTATATATTGTAAACACAAATTACAAAGAAAGAGTTTTATACAGTTTAAAAAAAAATTCTGGCATTAAGATGCGATTAAAATTAAAATTTTTGATCATAAAATATAAATTTTCATCGACGACTTTTGCAATAAATCAATCGTAACAATTAAATTTACTTAATTTGAACCAGACCGCATTATTAAATCAATTATTTACTTATACATGGATAGAAGTAACTTCTCTAGGTTGCGGTAAACGTCGAGGTTGTTTTGTTTTGCACAGAAAATTCTACCAAATTGATTTCATTACATAACTATAAATTTTTATTAAGGTTCAGGTAGTCGAATGCTGGCATCCTTTTAAAATCTCTTTAAATAAAATCGGTGGGACGAAGAACAGTAAAATAAGAATAAATCAAGCGTTGCTTTAAAAAAAAGAAAGGATGTAGCGAAATCCGGTACACTATACGAAAAGCATTCTCCAGTTAGACGTAGATACATCAGGTGAGAGAACGGACCACTAAATGACGTGACCAGCATAACATTTATAAGCTAAAGTGATACGGATCAAAAGAAGAGATCATCGTGAACTGAATGTTTAACCGTAAAATGTAATAGTTGTATTGATTGTAGAGTTGTAAACCTTAATTTACACAAGAGAACTCTGTGTAAACAAATCCCCTGAAACTCCCTATATATATATATATATATATATGTAAGGAAGGAATAAAAGAAATAACTACTGTTTGAATAAATAAAATTTGTTAATTATCCAGTCTGATATATATATATATTTAAATCTGTAGTATTGTTTTTGCCATAGATGATTCATTCGGGAATTCGCTGTTTCGTGTTACTTCAAAAACAGCATTCAACTGAAATATTGATTTTTCTGTTAACTAATTTAAGAGGAAATCTCTGAAGGAATAATGGAACAAAATGGAAGTTTTGCTTTATCCACTTTGAAAATACAGATTGTTTTGAAAATCCCAACCTACTAACGTGATAAAATAACACCAAAAAGGTAAAATATAACAATATATCTTCACAAAAATTTATGATGGATATAAAAAATAAATCTATCTTCGTGTTGAACCGAATTCTTTTTCCGAATATTGAATATTTCCCGGTTATATAACACATAGGTCATGATGCTTATGGAGGATGAGAGAAAAAAAAATTTTTTTTTTGTTCAATTTATGGATGGAAATTTGTTCTCTCTCTCTCTAAACAACATAAGGAAAAAAAATGAAAATGAAAATTTTTATAATGTCCTAAGAATCAAAGGTAAAAAATCTTTATAACGGCATTCACGATTTTCGATTCCTGTAAGAATTTCATCAATATGCTAATATAAACCATTGAAATATCTTGAAGATTTGAAAAGTTATAAACGGATGACTATAAAATCAAGACGTAAAACTGCAATATAAGAAGAAAGATATTTTAAAATATATCTTATCCAGTATTATAGTCGTATATGAAACAAAATGGCGGAAATATTTCTAAATTCAAAAAATTTTTCATATGAAACTGGAGATAAATGCATTTTAAGGATTTACGGACATTTCGCCAGAGGTTAAGAAGCGAAAAAAAAAAAAATGATTTATTTTTAAAATACTTCAGGCATTACGGAATAATATTATATTCGAAATTTAAATGAAAACTGAGTAGCATCAAAATAGAAGATAAAGAATATTCGTGGAATCAAATTTTTCGCATAAGTTGCGAGCGAAGATAATTTTGAAATTACTTAATTTTTTTTCTTCTTCTTCTTAATTTAATTGAAGATGGGAAAGAAAAGTGCATTTTCAGCAGAGATGGGGTTTTTCTTACGTCCCCAAGCTATCTGTTGAAATAGCAACAAGTGAATCGATATTATTCTAAGTTGCAACCGCTAACCACTTTCATCAATACAACCAAACTTCTCTCTTTTACCGGCTTTCAATCTATTAATAAAAAACGACTCGTCAGATAAAAAAAAAAATAAAATAATTCAAGAATTTCTCTTTTTTATTCATGCATAATTTATAAGACTTTTGCATTTCGTTATATTTCATAATTAGTCCACCGCTTGTTAAGGTTTATAAGAAAATTTATTCTTTTCCGTTTAAACTAACCGACGACTTAATTTTGTATTATTTAATGATGGAACATTAAAAATTGCCAATTATCATAATAATCTGTTATTAATAACCATGAAAACCTTAAGCCCTTGGAGAATATTTTGGTGGAATCGAAATCCTAATTTGTTTCAGTAGAAAACATAAGAAATTTGCAATTAACGACAGATTTAACTGTAATCTCTAATCAGAGGGAAGTTAAGAGATCAACTTTCGTTTCCTTGACAAAATTCCCAATTTTGGATTTACATATATATATCCTTTCTATTCGTTTGAAATTGCCTTTTAAATATGTAAATTAAATGAAGCCGATCACTTTTCTCCACCATTTACGCAGACATTAATTTTATTTAATTAAATTTGATCGTTATTGAGATAAATTTAATAATGAACTCCATGATAAAATCAAATAAAATGCTAAATTGGAAAAGAAACTGGCCAATTTTTCATTTTTTTTTTTTTTAATTAAAAAAATTAATTTTTGCGTTTTATGTTATCTTTAAGAATAATTTTTGGACGGAAAATTGCTTACGGGGACGTTAATAATTGATAAATTATTATAGATATTGTTATAAATTTATTTTATAAGACACAGTGAAAGTTTTATAACCACTTTAAATTGATAGCGAAAGAAAAAAAATGGAAGAAAAATTCGATATATTCTTTATATATATATATATATAAAGAATATATAGAATATACATTTTTTTTTTCTAGTTGTGAGTGAAGAAATGATCAGAAACCGGAATTAACTGCTATTTTATACGACGCTATCTGAGATATGTAAATTTTGTAGATTGGAAGGATCTAATCCAACATCTTAATCAGTTTAAAGTCGATTTTTGTTAAAGCCATATAAAATACAACTTAGACCAATGGCACTATTCGAGAATCAAGTGTACTCCATTACTAAGTTTAGAACGTTAATTAAAACGGCATAAAATGAATCCATATAGGCGTAAGACAGCTTTTAGTAAATGATAGAGCAGAGTGGCGACAGCTTCAGCCTGGTCGAGCCACAGGTCACATCCGGCCATATCTACCAATCTGTCGCTCTGTGCCATACTCTAACGACATCGGTATCCACAACCGACAGATTTAATCTACCTCTACACATTAACGACCAAATTGTCCTTTAAATAATACAGAAGAATGTTCCGCATAGAAAATTATCAATGCAATAATCTATTTTCTAAAACCATAGAAAGGAAATAGCTGTCTTACACGATAATAATTGGAAAATCTTGATTAACGTTATTAATACTGAACACACACACACACACACACACACACACACATATACAATATTGCTTAATTGTTCCTGAGGATTAATAGAACAATCTGTTTAATGCTACATATAGATTAATTTTGAAATGCTATAAATCACCCTATTAAATAATTATAACAAACAGGCAGGAATTATTTGCTTAAACATTCCTGCTTGTTTATTACTTTTTAATATGAAGTAGATCGATTGGAAAGAATTTTTCATTTTTTTAAAATATTTTATTATTCGTTTTTTTTTTATCAAAAACTTTCGTTATAACGAAATTGCTTTGGGACAAATGACTGATAGTTTGTTCGAATTTGGACTTGAGTTCTAAACAGATTCTTATCCCGAGTTAAATCTAACAAAGAGAAACTCGAACTTCATCGATATAAATGACAGAAAAAAAAACTTTTTTTTTTTTGTTGATTATAGTAATGACATCGTAATTTAACCTTGCATATATATTTTTTTTTTTCGTTTTAACTTTAAAAATATTATGACTACCACGCATAAATCTTTCGTTGCGAATGAATTCTCAATATAATAAAAATGATTTAACAAATTTAGATCTGTCAGATGTTTCAACTGCTTTATAGAATTTTTTATCAAGCGCTTATTTTTGCTTTTATAATGTAAAAAAAAAATAAATATCAGAGTCTCTCGTAAAAATAAAAAATAAATAACTTTTTCGAACTGTCATAGACCTAAACAGAAACTATAATGAAGTAAATCTAAATTTCCAATTACCTGTCAAAAATATACTTTTTTTTATTTTTTATTTTTTTTTTAAACAGAAAGATGATGCGATAATTTAACAATATTGTTGATGGAAAATCGATTTTTTTTCCCTCTTTATAACCTCCAAAATCGATTTGTATACGTAAAAAAAAATATATATAATAATAATCGATAATTTATTTGATGTTAAACATCAGTTACTTGTTTATTTTTTAAAGGCGAAAAATTTCATAAATAAAGCTAGATTAGTTTTTTCCCATTTAAATTTCGAGCCTAAGTTGTTATCAACTTTTAATAGTATCAATGGAGTAATAAATAACCAGAGAGAGTAGAAACATAAAGAAGAAAAAAAAATATATATATATATATATATATATATACATACACACACACACACGAAAGTTAATGCAGTTAGGGAAGATTAATCGTCGACAGGAAATTCAGATATTTTAAACTTGATACATAATAAATTTAGGAAATTCTAAATATTTATCATGCTTGCAATAACATTTATGATCGAGAAATGACGTGTATGGAGATAAATAATGAACACGACAGCAGATGCAACAAAATTAAGCAATCATTAGACAACTCATTGTAGTTAATTGAAGTTTATCCAGCATAGAGTAAGGTTAGAGAGTAGAATCGAATTAAATACCGTAGCCTTAGCAATAAGTTGTTGTTAACTTGTAATTCTCGCTGATTGCAGAGAGAAATATTTTTCTTGTTAACAGATTTATTTACAGAATTTTGGGAGAGAGAGAGAAAGAGAGAGAGAGAGAGAGAGAGATAGCAAACGGATCGAAATAAAAAAAATGATAATTGCATTTTTTTTTGTTGTTGTTTTAATATCAGCATTAAAGTTTGTTGCATTTAATAGTTGGTTCAAAAAGTTTGGCAATCTCGTTTAATTGTTATAGGTCAAGTAGAATCTAACTCTTATCTTCAACGTCTTTCTTAATCTGCTTTATTCAGACGAGGTTAATTCACACAGTCTCCTTTACGACTCGATACACACCAATGGAAAATAGAGCCGGAAGAGATAGCAGAGCCTTTGAAATGTAATGTTCTATTATCTGGCATGTCTTAATTAACTGTATCACGTGATTGTTTTATATATATAATGACGTTTAAAAAATTTTAAATGTACATAACAGGATATATTTTAATCAAATTTATCTGGGCAGAATACCATTTTAAGTCGCCGGCTAAATAATGTATTGCGCCTTGTCTGTAAAGAATTGTCATTTTAATCATTTAAATAGGCGAATCTGTCAACTTTCATGTAAAGATGGGCAAAAATCTGTATTCGAGAACATTAACTTGACTAATTTATGCTATCCCATGCAAAATGAATTAAGATCGATGTTTTTATTCATTCGGAGACAGTTTTAAAGCGATGGACAGTCTTTTTTTTTCTGGAGAGGATTTGTAAATAATTTATAAAATAAAATCCCGCATTATACTTTCATATATAAAAATGATGGTGGAAGAGCTTGATATATATTTTTAATAAAAGCAGTATTTTATCTTTAAGATTTATGCTATTTTATATTGCGTATGACTTGTATGACAGTTTAATTCGGTTGGGAACGATAAAAACACGGACGTAACGTACTGCTTTAATTTCTAAGTTCCTAAAGTGCTAGAGAATATAAACAATTTGACTTGATCTGGCTTTTTTTTTTTTTTTTTTTAGGACGATGTTTTACAACTTGTGAGTGAGTTAACGCCCCGAACAGATTTTAAACAGACATACATTAAATGCGAGATGTTTCTTAGATATCATTTTCTTCCATCTAATGGACCATTTCGGTTTTAAACAGCTCTTTTCTTTATTATGAATTCACCTAGGAGTAAATTTAAGGGTTTTTTTCTTTTTTTTTTTTGTCATTTCTTTAACTTCGCAAATCTTTCTCGATTTGCCAAGTTAAAAGGAGATGAAATAAATAGTTCATTTAAAATCGAACGAAAGTAAGTAGAGGGGATTTTTAAAAGATTATTGTTTATATGGTCATTTCGATTCTGATCCATCCTATAACAATAATAATCTAGCTATTAAACTCCAAAAGCTATTCCTGAATTTATCCAAACGGGGAATATATTTAGGGAATAACTAACTACATAAGCCCTTTTCTCTTCCTAAGGGAGAACAGCTTTATGGAAATATTCCCACATTGATTAATAATATATATTAAGCATACAGACTGCTAATTATCTTGCACAGAAATTTACTCAAACCTATCAAATGACGAAATCGAACGAAGGATGAATTTGTCGTGCAAAATTGCACGCTCGCCATTCAACCTCCCATCTATCATAGCGTTGTAAGCTTGACAGTGATTAATGCTCATTTGAATTGATTTTTTTATCATCTCATTTTTATTACAACGTTGTTAACTATAACTGATTAATGTTAAAACATTGCATTAATTTAAATTAAGGTAGTAAAAAAAAAAAAATTAAATTAAATAAATATATTCAAATTGATTGAAATGTTTTCGTGAATTGTTTATCGGCGATTTTTATTGTTATTATTATTATTATTATTATTGTTAATGACGTTATCTTCGAATTAATCTTTCTTAAAAAAAAATAATTTATTTCTCTTCTACAGTTATTTTATATATAATTTTTTAAAGTTAACTTTTGATATGTAAGAGAATGGAACAAGAATATTTATTGAGAAACATTCTTTAGTGTATGAAAATTCGATAACAATCGATTTTTTCTTTGAGCAGGTATTTTGTAAAGATCTCTCTGTAAAAGTTTGAATGAAAAGTCTTTATTTAGCGAATCTATTTTAGTTACTCTTAGAAGAACTTTTTTTTTTTTTATTCTATAAGAGATAAAAGTCTAAAAAGGATAACAACGTTGCTTTCAATATAGATCAATATATATAAAAAAAATGGTGTTACTATAGGAAAATAATACAGATTTACGAAAATTTTACAGTTTCCATTACTATTTACTAACATTATTACTTAAGTGTATAAAATATAATCTTGTACTATAAGAGTAAACACTGTTATCCAAAGATTAATGTGCATTACAAGCATTAAAATGTAATGGCAGTTTTTCTCGGAACGATCTCAATTTCGAGGAAAGTGCTCTCAAAATTTGAATATATCTTTAGAAATAAGGCACGAAAGGTAGCTTTATAAGTAAAAAAAAAAAGAAGTAAATTTATTAATACAAACCACATCACAATTGAAAACATTTTGAAATAAATTAAGATATGACGTAGAATATCGACATCTACACAGTCTGGGCGGAACAAGAGCCATTTAGTTTACTTGTAATCCTAACTATATTTTTAGTTTTTTTTTTTTAATTAAGACATAGACTTGAACTAATAAAAATCATATTTGTTATCAATTCTTGTGATTTTCTCTTATCTCTTTTGGGTTATTTGTTCCTGTGTATCCAACGACGCGTGTGATTCGGTACTGGTCCCAATTTGGTTTTTAGATAGTATAGTGAATGCATTATTTTTTTCCAGAACTTACGGAGATTTCATCAAAACTGCAGTTTTTAACATCAAACTGGTGGTATGAACAACACTTTTGTTGAATTCTCGAATGGTATCTGCTTACTGTCAGTGTGTGTAATGATAATTCTGTAAGCATTACAACTGAAAATCGAGTTCGGAACGACGAAATTTCGTATCTAATTCGTTTATTGAACAATTGAAGTTGATAAAATTCGACTTTAATCTTTCGTATCTTAAGAATTTAAACCAATTTCGTTTCTACTTAAACCTACGTATCATCAAAAAAAAAAAAAAAAAAACTGAACTTGAATGTAATAATGAAAAACCTGAACATGACTAACACATTATCCTTTATGCTTATGACATGACGTGAAATCACCTTCTAGAACGTTATATTTTTTAAACTATACTATCTACTGATCTGCAGTTATCGGTATAAATATAAGATAAAAATAAAAGATCTCGCTTTCACTATATTTTTCATTTTCTTTTCACTATACACTAAATTAATTATAATTTTATTTGTTAAATTTTAAACAAGAACAGAAAGCAAGTTGTTATCAGTTAATTTCCTTAAGAGCTTTAAAATAATAGAAGGAGGGGGAAAAAAACCTGTACAGGAAATTGGATATGAATTCCTATGATAATTTTTCCAAAAATAATAAACCCTTTAGGAGAAATTATAAAGAAACATTAAAGAATTAATTATTATCGATCGAAAATCAGAACGATGCGATGATAATTATGGTGACAGATTAATGACATTTTTTTTTTTAAAGAAAACATTACGTTTGATTGAAAACTTGTGAATTATTCTCTTGTGAGATTGTATGGTCCAAAATTTACTTTTTAATTTTCTATTTAAAAATAAATTTTTATATATTTTAAGGAGTTAGAATTTCTTAAATTATTTAATAATTATTAACTGTAATTTAAAAATTCGAATTATGAGTAGAATTAAATATCTTTTACTATATCTAGATGAGTTAAAAATAGTTTTTCATATTTAATTAATTTTATTATAAAAACATTAATTATAAAATTTAAAATAGGAATAAAATTTAGATACGGTTGCATTTTTAAAACTGCTTTTCAAATAAATTTATCAAAATATAAATTTAATTTAAAATTAAATTATTTTTAATGATTAAAAGATCAAGAAATTAAAGTATATATATATATCATCAAAATCATATTCAATGGCATAATTTCTAAGTCCTCTTGAATGTCATATCAAATAATTCCATAACTGTTACGTGAAAGACTTCGGAAAATTGAATGCCCGCCATTTTAAAAAAGGATGAATCTATAGGATTAATAAATTTTAATTCAAATTCGACCTTAATTGGCTGATTAAAAATTCTCAATTTTATAAAAGTCAATCAGACAGTTCAAGAGTTATTAGGGAGAAACCTTTGAAGTTTGAACGTCCGCCATTTTTAAACGGTTAAAGATAAAAGGTTAATTGTTTGTCATCGAAATTTATCTTCAACAGCTCGACCTTACTGCTAAATTTCACAAAAATTCAAAAAATAATACAAGATATATCAAGAGAGTATCTCAGATGTTTGAATGTCTGCCATTTTTAACGATTGAAGCTAGAGAGTATTAAATTGAATAGCAACAGGTTATCTTTAATGGTAGAATAGCATAAAATTTTGCAAAAATAAATAAAAAAAATACACTAATTAGTTAAATAGTTTTAGTGAGAGCCTATAGACAAACAGGCAGCACGGTGAGATTTATAAAATTCACTTTTCTTTGAAAAATACGTTTAAAAATAACAATATCTTCCTTTTAGCCTCTGGATATAAACATTTTATAAAGTGATTTAAAGAAACGTGTGGTTTGTCTATGGTCTACTGTTAATTCGAAAATTTAGATTGTAAGTTATTTGATCAAACCGTGTTGCTATTGAATAATTTAATCGGCTTTAAGTTACTAAAATATAGATGAATAGGCCTATTTTTCACAGTTAACTAAGAAATGTAGACAGTCTATTTAATCGTTTAATAAATGCTCAAGTTTGCATTATTAAATCTTTAGATTTATACCGTGATAATGAAACAGAATCTAAATTATATATTTAACAACCAGATTACTAACAATTAAATAATTAACAATATTACAATCGAGTTAAATGTCTAGAAACATCATTAAACTTTTATGCAATCGCTAAATTCGAATGGAAATTGTAAAGATATTCATACATTTTCAATTTTTTTTTTTTTTTTACGTAAAACTAAACAATGAAAAAAAAAAACAAATACGAACAATTAAGATCAATTAGCATCGTTCCGTCTTAAGATAAATCTGTTATTAAAAGATATCTGGACCAAAACTAATTGCAAATTAAAGTCTAAATTTAAGGATGAATAAGATGTTTTAATTAAGATGGAAGGTATCCAAGAAAAATTTTTTTTTTTTAAGTTTATAAAGATTCTTCCTTTAGTCTTTGCATTTTTATGTAACTAGATAATGATAGTAATTAATAGATGCTAATCAAATTTGTTAGCAATATAAATTTAAAAAATTCTATATATATATATATATATGTATGCCAGCACAGCGGGGTCGAATCGGTTAAAATAATGCTCGTTTAACTTCAAACTTCTCAAATTTAAACAAACTTTTTTTTTTTTTATCAGGGAGCACGAATTTTAACTTATTTATCAAATAATCTAACACGAGTACGAACGAAAGCTTGAAGCAATCACTTTAAACAATTCCAAACAAGAATCGAGATTATAGATTTTAATTTTAATAACTAGATTAACAAGTTCAGTGATAATTAATTTATCTTTGGTTTCCTATTCCATTCAAGTCGTGCTGATAAGAAGTGTTATGTTGATGAAACATTCGAGGAATAATTGTCAATGAATAATTTATTACGCTTTTTCTTAAAAAAAAAAAAAAAGAAAACCACTGATTAAAAATTAATTTAGCTTAAAACTATATATATATATATATAACACAGAATTTTTGTCTTTGATTAATTATAATAATATTTACTAACAATTAATTAAATTTTATCAATTAATATGTTTATTATAATGTATTAATCGATTTAATTTTTGATGAATCGTCTCAAGGATGTATCGATGTTTAGAAATGCATTAACGACTTTATTTTGTTTTAATTTACTTTTAGTTATATATTTGATTATAATTTAATGATTTAATTAAAGAGAAGAATATATTACACGATTTGGAAAATAAAATATTACATTCCATATTTATATAAGTAAGATTTTATAAACTAATCTTAAAATGAAAACATTGTTTTATGATGTTTTTTCATCTTCGATTTTTAATTGAATATTAAAATATTAAAATTAAATTAAAACATCAATTAATTTATTTATTTTTAATATTACTAATTATGTATAATTAATATATATATATTTTTGGTAAAGATATATTTGGTGTTTATTATCAGAATTTTTTTTTTTTTACTTCACTTAGATGAAGTAATTTATTTGTGTTAAAATTTTATAAGGAAACAGAAGAAATATTAAGATTTCTAACAACGAAAAAAAAATATACAGAATTAGCATTTTTACAAAGCAAAATAATTTTAGTTATTGCCATTCCATAAATTCGAGATAAGCTCCATCCCTAAAAGAGAATTTAAAGCATTATGATTAACATAGTTTTCTCTAGGGATAAGCCGTCAGAAACTTCTTTACAACCATCAGGCTTTCTAGCAACTTAATGATATTTATTTCTCTTTTTTTTTTTTTTTTTTAACAAGTATTCGCGGTTGCTTACAGTGACAGCAAATAATAACTGTCAGGGGAGATGAAGTTGGCATTTAAAAAAGAGATAAAGACCTGAAATTAATGGCATGTCGTTTGAAAATTCTCTTGTATGGGTGCATTGGTAAGAAATATCCACCAACCGAATGTGTTCTCTTTAATGATTCTCCTTGGCTTTTAACAACTGTCAGTATAATTGCAATTTCACAGTAATACTTCTTCTTACATATTTTGGATAATTTCATGTGTGTATATGACTCTAAAGAATTGTTTAAAAGAAGATTCAAGTTTCTCTACATCGTGTAAACAAAACATAGAAAAACGTCATCATTAAAATATCTTTTTAATAATCGGCATTGTTTTTAGAAAAAAAATTCGATTATTACGATTATTATTATTATTATTATTATTAAAATCGATTAGTTTAAAATTAAGAAATAAATCGTTCGACGGTGAAATTGTTTTCAAGTCTGTAGACGTATCCGGAATTAAACATTAATTATTTAGAGTTGTTTGGATTTAAGACAAATGTTAACACAGAGAATTGTAATTACAATAATTCATTTATTCATTAAGAAAATGCGAAATTAACTAAACAGTTCTGTAACTGGAGATTTGTTAATTTACTATTTGTTACAATAATTTACTATTCGATGAATAATTTCTCGAGATATTCGAGTTTAAAGATGGAGTCGACTTATTTAAAAAAAAAAAAAAAAAAAAATAGTTATAATTTCACTTTCACCTAATATAATCGGAATATAATCGAAACCTAATTAAACATCACACTTCAACATTTCTGTAAATATTTTATAAACTTCAATACTAGTTTATTATATATAATATAACTCTTCGGAATTATTTTTAAAATTCGTCATCACGCCGACTTAGCATAACATTAATTAAAGAAAATTTTGTCGTTTAAGTCGATAAAATATTTAAAAATCTTAAAATATTTTATATGATTAATCATATCGGAACTAATAGAATTAGGAGTGAAGAAGATGTGCTTAACAAAAGTCACATAACATCTAATAATGAGTAATTGGCGAGAGTAACACAACCGCAATCGCCATTACAGGCTTCCATTCGGTCAGGATGTCATCTAGAGAGAGAAACAAAGAGACAAAATGGGCGTCATCTAGATCGACTCTCTAAAACTCTGACATTGCTCATTATCAATTGAATTATAATTTTCTGAATTTCAAACAAACCGAGATAAATATTCAGACTAGTTCTTCAATTCTGAAGGAGAAAATTTATAAATATTTAAAGCCAATAATATATACTGCTATATTGTATTATTCACCAAGACAAGTGAAACGGGGTTATGTTTCTTTAAATTATCGATTTTCTTAAATAAAAATTATATATTTAAATTAACATATCCAGTCGATTTAAATTTATTTTGTTTGAGAATATTTTCTTTTTAGACAGAATTAAATAATTTTTTTTTTTCTTTTTTTCTGTCGTTAAAATATTTTTATAATCGCGTTAGAAAATTAAAAATAAATAATGGAAAATTTCGTTTGAAAATTAATTTTAAAAGAAATTTTTTTTTTTTCTCAATATTTGAAATAATGATATTTAATTTTTTTGTGTTGTTATTATTATTATTATTATTATAGAAGTCTTACATAGTTTCGATTTTAAGGTCGAAGGTCGTAAAGGTCATAATTTCTCATACACTTTTATAATGTTTAAAGTATTCTACCTGAGACTATTTAGAGATCAGAGCGGAAGACGAAAAAAAAAGTATACATTCCAGAGAAAAAATATGAATAGAGGAATTTTTCTTGGTTATTTTTTTTTCTTTATTAACCATTAAAACTATAATTAATGTTCAAAAAAAATAAAAAATATGTATGGTATTTCAGTAGAGTCTTTTTCTCCTTCAGGAAGGATATTACCTATCGTAAAACTTGAGTACAAACTTTAATGTTTTAAATGGATTTTACTTTATTCAAACATATTTACTCGACTATAATCTAGTTCCAAAAAAACACAGTTCAATTTATATGATCTTTGTTACCAATCTCAATTTTTATTAATAAACAAATTGGAAAACCGGAAGAAAATTTTAAATAATAATAATAATAAAGATATCAGGAATACCGAAATAATGATATCCGAACGACGAAAACAGGGATGAAATGAAATGAAAAAAAAAAAAAAATTCTCTGTTTTCTTGCTTACCGATGTTTTCGAAAAACTGCAAAACAAGAAAATGATTAAATCTATAGGAATACTCTTTCCCATTAGAAAAGATCTTCACGCAATGTCATCGTACTACCAGACACAAATATGCAATTACAACTACACACAAGAAAATTACAAAATTCGTTTAATTTTGTTTAAAATTTAATTTAAATTCGACTGATATTAATTATTTCACGTTACTTTTTATACATATATACATATACATTTTACTGTTATCAAACATACAGTACTAGCTAGAAGTTCTTAACGAATTTTTAACGAGAACTGGCATTTTAGTCTCAAGATAGGCGTTTGTTATAAAGAATTATAAATTAATATCAAAGTATAAATCGCTTAAGCATGAAATGTGTCGTAAGAGAGAATAAACATTTATTCACGCATCGAATCTACACGCAACTCGGATGCAATCCACTTGATGTATTAATATCAAAATGATGAATTAAATTAATAAAGAAGAGGCATTGACTTCTATCTGGTAGAATTCGATTCTAATAATACCAAAATTTCATTTTGAAATATTAAAAAAAAAATTGAATTTTTGCAGTATCGGTGTCATGTGAGACTGATGAAAATTTTGCGTCATGTTTAGTTTATTCGGAATGTCTAATTTCCGAAATTAAAAAAAAAAAAAAATTTATTAACGACATAAAGAATGCAAATTATAGATCAGATTCTAACTTAAAATTTTTCGTGTTTTTCGGATTAATAATTAAAATTAACAGATAAATTTCCTCGAAATCTTTCAGTTGTTATGGATAATATAAAAGGTAACCAGGCTGATTGAAAGTAACAGTTAATCTTCACGTTTTATCTTAATTACTATTTAGCGTATCTATCCATAATACAAAATTAATTAAAACTTCTTGGAAGATGATTGCAATTAAGTCTTTATTATTATCGATAATTTCTAAGTTATATATATATATATGACATATAAAAGAAGAAGAAGAAGAAAAAAAAAAAAGAAAGATAATGAAATTTTCTAATATTATTTTTTTGTGGTTGTTACGAAATTTCATTAAAAATTTCAACTTTGAAAGCGAAGATTACAGAAAACAAGGTTTTTGAGAGATATTAGACACTGTACAGTTTTCGAAGCGGAAGAAAAGCAAGAGTAGAATTAGAAGAGCCGCAAATACTGTAACGTATCTTTTAGATTAGGTGAATGTCACAGCAAGCTGTCAAGAGTGCGCTTGGCTTCCTCCAAGAGATGGGCTGGTTCACATGCCAGCCAAATCTGACAATACCTCATTTTTTTTTTATATCTATCAACAATGTTTTCCAATTTTTAGAAGAGCGCAAAAAAAAAATTATCCGTTAAGATTTAAATATGTTATTTTTTTTTTTTTCTTTTTACAACACGAAGAACGTCTTTAAGATAACGGTATTAATTTTAATTAACTTGTAATGTTTCTTATATTATTTACATACATTTTTAAAGAATGATTTAATAAAACATAAACAAAAATCTGGTTCGGTTGGTGGTATTATTATTATTATTATTATTTCTATACAGTTAGGGAATAATTTATAATGCATAATCTTTGGCGAATTGTAGATTTTTTTTTTTTTTTGTTTGTTTTTTTAATTTTTGTCTTCATAAAATAGACTTTTACAATCTCTTAAATTTTTATAACTTGATTTATTTCTAAAACAAATATTTCCTAGTTTTGTAACCCGGTAATAAATTCTGCCAAAGGAAATTTTAATTTCGTTAAAAATTATGCGCATATTTTATTTCTGTCTTCCTAAAAATTTGTTATACCAAGATTACTTTAAAAAATAAAAAAGCATAAAAAAATAATATAATAATGAATTAAAATCAATTAGAATAAGTATAACAGAATGGGGAAGAAAATGTAGTTTATAATATAATCTGATAAGAAAATATAAAAATCGTTTTTAAAACATTCGCTTGACCTAATTTTCTACGTTACATTATTTTTAAACATTAATTTAGTTGGCTGCAAAAATGATAGTCATTGTAAGAACGTAAATTGTGTAAAATTTCCATTTATTAAAAGCAGGAACGACATAAAGAAGTTGATTTAAGCAAATTTCAAAAATAAATGTCGTTAATCATGATGATTACAATAGGTAATGGAAGAAAGAAGGAGAGAAACAATTACCAAATCAAATTTAATTGAATAATTCGTTGTCTTAAATATTCCTAGTTAGTTATTAATGAAGAGAAGAAGACTGGTGATGCTATTAATTCGATAAGATGTCTCCAAAATCATCAAAACAGTGATCTATAAGAAGTTTGAAAAATGCTGTGTAACGAACAGGTTCTATGTGCTTATAAAATGTAAACAGCGTTACTTGAACAATTTGTACAGTAACATGGTCAAGAGAAGATAATACAGAGAGACTGTCACGCTATATATATGGAGAAGTCCATGCCAAGACAAACATAGCTTAATGGCTTTAGACAAGACAAGATTATTTGGACAAAGACAAGAAAGATTATTTGGATATTAAATATCAAGAACTAAAGCCAATCAGGACATATTTGAGAAATTATTAATTTCACAAATCTAAAAGAGTATGGATGATATCTAATTTATTTAAGTCGAGAATTTAACTTTACAGCGATTAAATGGACGAGTTTAAATTTCTAGATAGACCTTTGAACTTTTAATCAGAACGGATTTCAAAGCTGTATCAATTAAATATGATACTCTTAATTTTATCCGACTTGACGTTTTATAAAATATAAACAACGTTGGAAAATCTTACAAGATTTTTATTAATTTCGACGCAATTATAATTAAGATTTGAACATAAATTTAAAAAGAATATCGAGTTAAAAATCCAACAAAAAAATAATAATAATAATTGAAATTCTTACGTTTTTTACGAATTCGTCAAGTGAAATATACGCTTTGCTTTCGAAATCGTGTTAGAAAAATGTCAAAAAAAAAATTCTAAAAATTTCATAAAGATGGCTATCGATGAATTAGAATAAGTATAAATTTTGATATTGTCTTCTCTTTTAAACCACTGGTTGTTTTATGTCCGTCTCAGAGTGGGTATTTTTCGAGATAATCATTGCTCGGCTCGTATATCCTCGAAAAATCGAGTAGTGAGGATCAATGGGATTCGATCCTGAACTTCTCGAGCGGAAAGCCAAAGTAATTCCACGTGACAGCTACCGAATGGGATTCGAACTAGGACCCATAGCGCACTAAAGCTATATAACCTCATTGGGCAACCCAGACAGCTTAAAGATATGATAAAATTTAATTATAAATAATCCCAAATCTCCAACAGAAAATTATTCAAATCTACTGATTACATAATTAAATTTTAAATTTAATTTTAAAGTTTGAAAAGGAAATCATCAAATCTTAATACGTTTAGTCACTCAATCAAAATCTGAAATTATTAACTATAATTATTTTATAACTTCCTGATTACTGATACATTTTTTTTTTCTCTCTGTGTATAATTTCTTCACTTCGCAAACTAAAATTTTATTATTATTATTATTATTATTATTATTTTTCGAATAACTTCGATCTATCGATTTTTTATTCGGCGAATTTTATCGTTTTTATGATTAATAAATGCAGTATTTTAAAGATTAATCATACAAAAATTCGTGGTAATATAACTGAAAACTTTGAAGGTTTTAATAATATCCGTGCTCTTATAGTTAATTACATTCTTGTCATAAAAATTAATTGCAGCGTGATATTTTATCTTTTCGAGATGATACAACATTCCATTCGGGTAAAAGAACGAAGAGAAGGAATCCGAAATCAATCATGACAAAGAAAATCTGAAATAAGTTTTTAGAAACTCACAAACTATATAGACTTTTAACTTTAAGTAAAAGTTAAGTAAAAGTATCTTAATCTTTTTTTTTTCTTCTTTTTTAATTTTATTTCTGTGTCATCAGTTCAAACATTTTGATGCCAAATATCTAGGTCCTTAAAAGTAGTCCACGGATTTTTCTATCGTGCTTCAACTAATTTTTGAGAGGTTTTATCCAGAAGAAAAAAAGAAAAAAGAAAAAGGAAATCACCAAGATAACTTTAAAAAAAAAGAAAAGAAACAAATCTTTAGAAAACTGGCACAGAGATGTTATACCTAGTTTGAGAACAGAACTCTCAGGTTGACCGTTCGCCAGAAAAGATGTTAAAGTTGTTGGCTATTTGCCATTGTTTATAGCTTCAAGCAAAATAATACATACTTTATATTTAAAAATATATATATATATAAGTTTTATATTTTCTGTTTTTAAATATAAAATGAAACTATTTCTATAAACATAACTTAGCATCAGAAAATGAAAAGTTGAGAAAAATGTTTAAAATGGCCGGCGTGTATATAGGCCTATATTCTAGAAACTTTCTAATTACTGCGCTTATTATTATCGAAAATATTTCGCACTGGTAATTTTTATATAACTTTCGCAAGATTGTTAAATTACTCGGTATTATTTCTTTGATGATTCACTAGCAAATAAAGCTGCTATAATTACTTAAGCCATCTGTGACGAATAATAATAATATCTTTTAACAGGTCGTAACTTTTAACATAAAAAATGTGGTACAGTTCGTGCTTTATTGGTTTGTAAATGGTAGATTAGTTCTAAATTTCCGTCTCTGGAAAGTATTTTCTTCTGTAAATTAAGAAAAAAAAATAAAAAAATAGTAGATAATCTCGAAACAATTGTAATAATCTATCACAGTATTGTATAACTTTTCAAAAAACTTTGCCAACAAAAATTTAAGCTCCATTAACCATCGCATCATTATTTTTTCTTTCTTTCTTTCTTCTAAAATAGTTTGAAAAAAAGGTAATTTGATAGATGAATGAAATCGGCTACGATTGTGATTTTAACAAGTACTTTTCGAAAGCTAGATGATGTTAGGAATTTATTTAACGTTTATTAAGCGTGTTTTATGTTTTGGTACTTTATAAGAGGCAAGGAAATTCATTAGGTTGTTTGTGAAAGAAAGGTTCTTTATGCATGAAGATAAGTTAGACAATGATCCAGTTGTAAATATTTAATGGCTCTTGTCTAGATCTGGAAGTTGTTGGGAGCAGAACGCGTCAATATTTCATCTAAGTAGACATAGAATCAATAGGCATCGTCTAAAGCGATGTTGAAATATTTACATTGGTCATCATTCCATTCTGACGCATCTCAGCACAAATTGCATCAGTAGTTTACTACATGGACTGTGGCTAGTTGCCTACGCTACAGTATTCGAAGAGATTCATGGGAATACAATGATTTATTAATGAGTGGGAGCCATTTTCTATGATTCCCTTAATACAAACCCGTATTGATAGGTAATACGTACTCTATACATTCAATTATTCGGTTAAGCGAAAAAAAAAACAAAAATGGCGATTTTATTAAACTGTTTAAGGCTCAAACTATTTAATAGAATACCCAATGCAGTTATAAAATTAATAGCCAGAATCAAAACTCTATATATTCTTTATATGAATTTAAAATGGAATTCAATTTGCTGACTATAGACGCGAGAGAATACGTTCTCTTATTGATTGATTCCGCAGTCTCTCTTTACATTGTCACACGAGTTGGTGTGTTGATGTTTGATTAACTGTATGCAAGTCTCTGTTCACGACTGATTAATTTCAAATACGTTTCTCAACAAATTACATTTTAGAACCTGCGCTTATATAACTAGAGATCAGCAGATATCACCGCATCTGTTCGGCGGAACACGTTCAGAAATACAAATATCCTACGACGTTTCCTCAATTTATCTGATGTTTTATGCAGTTTCGTAACGTTTAATAACGATTTAATCGCTATCTATTGCATATTTTGCATATACAGAGTCATTTTTAAAGGTAATTTTTCCTTTAAACTCGAAGAAAAAAGTATCAATAGAGCTCACGCATTTGTTATATTGTAATGGTAATCGAATGTTACTTTTTATAACTTTGGATATATATTTATGAATCCTTGAAAAAGATTTTAAATTAAGAAAAAATGCAATGTATAAATAATAAATTATTAAAAGTATATGTGAAGTGTATAAGACAAGTACATCTTACGGATAAAAGAAGGATTTAAAGATATGAAAAATGCGCATAATGTCTCTCGGTTTTCATAAGACTTCTGTTCTTTTCAAGTATGGATTTTGAAAACTACTGTTTCGAATTTCAGTTTTCTTGTAGATTTAATGCTGGCTTTAGCAATCCGATGACATACGTCTTGTTCAGACAGCTAGGAATTCGGTCCCTTAATATCGTGTCAGGGGATACCAATGACATGGACGTAGTGAGGTGACATTACTGCTGTTGGCATATATTGCTGAATGCATCAGATGTATATGACTTTAACACAACGCAATGTACCTTATCGACAGAGAATGCAGTGATCACCTTCTTTTTTTTTTCTTTTTTTTCTGATAAGACAAAAATGTTATTACGGAAATACAATTATTTTCAAGCACTAAAACTAATTTTCCGTAATCATATCTCACAAAATCTTAAGAAAAAATAAACTGTTAGGAATGAATGACACAGTATTTAATTAATATTTAAATGTTTAATGCATAACTTGAATAATTTGCATTCATTTTCTTTTGCCAATTTATTAAAAAATCTCAATAAATATTGCAAAAGGAATAAGATTATATCATAAAAAGAGAATCGAAGCCCTTCAGTTATTATTCAGCTAACTTTTTTTTGAAGGGAGTGAAAGATATGAAGAATTGTAGAGAATCAGATTACTTCACAGAAAATTATTTTAATAAATCAAACTTTTTCCTCTAAAAAAAAATGAATAATCACATAATCAATTATATAAAATCTTCTGATTTTATCATATTATCATATTGGAATTGCAGAATTTCAATATCTCTGGGAAGGTTTAATAAATTTCAGAAATACTTGATTTCTAAAAGTGTTGGATTTTTTTTTTCTTTCTATTAAAATAAGGAAACTATATGATAAATGTTCGTATACAGTTAAAAGAAATTAAGTATTCAACTGGATTTTGTTTATTAAATCTACTAAAATTTAAAAAATATGGAGAAAATATTAAAAAAAAAAAAATATTTCTATATTCCTTACTCCAATATCACATAACTTATAACTTATATAAAAAATTTAGATACAAATTCATCGAATAATAAAATGAAAATACAGTAATAAAAAATAAAATTTTAAATACAATTTTATAAGATATATTCATATATATATATATATATATATCTTTGTAAAATTTCCTTTAAATTTTTTTTATGATGGAAAAAATTTAACATGAGATGAAAAGTCACTTAATGCACATCTGACCTCATTTTTAAATATACATTATTGTTTTTTTTTTTTTTTTGTTAAATTTTCATATAATGTACAAAATAGAATTTGAAAACAGCTTAATATATATTTTAAACACTAACATAATACATTTTACATAAATATTTAATTTTTGTGTTACGCACTGTAGTTTTATAGATAAATTAATTCTTATTACGAATGTGTCGGACCAAAATTTCCGATTATAATTTCGCTTTTAATTATGAGTCGCGTGTTCTATCAATTATTTAATTAGAGCTTTTGTCTAAAATATTAAAGAAGAAGAAGAAAAAAAAAAAAAAAAAAAAAAAAGCAAAATAATAAGTTGTATCTTTTTCCCATATTTCCCAGGGGACCAAGTTTTGTCATCGTTTCTTTCATTTGATATATAGAATTTATCCTGTGTTTAATCGTCTGTGTTTAATATTTAGTTTAAAACCAGTGATCAAATAGAAAACCGAAACAAAAACCATTATTTTTTAATAGAAACCACTAACGACGGAAATTTTTCTCTTCGCTTAATTTTGTCATATGTAGGCATATATATAGACTTATAATATATATATATTTTTAAAAATTCAACCTTTTATTTTATTTAATTTATCTTTAAACAAAACCAATTTTTTTTTTTTTTAAGAAATAATATCGATTTATATAGAACCGAAGTGAAGAGTCTCTACGACATTTTATTCTGTTATAACCCAAAATCAATTTCATACATCGAAAAATATTTACGATTTAAACGCAGTTTCTTAAGAGAAATATTCAACTGTACAAACGTAACTTGAAACCAAAGATAAATAAATAAATAAATAAATAATGATAACAATAAATAGGAGAATTTAAAATTCCAGATTTTTCAAAAAATTGGTTTTATTGGTAATTAATTAAATTAAAAAAAAATTTTTTTATTGCTAAAAATCGTTGTATTAATATTTACGTAATAAAGATGCACGGAAAGAAACTATATTGTCGTGTAATATAAAAATAAAAGATTAAATGTACCAGTGAATAGAACAAATGCTAAATAAACACCGTACTTGCATGAAACTTTAATTATTTTTCTCAGACTCTGTATCAGAAGAATGTTCCATTCGTTTCTAATAGGGAGGTTTTTAACGACGTGAATCATAGATGATAAAAACAAATAGAATGTGTTAAAAAAAAAATATATATATTCTGAAAATATGGAAACGACTAGATCGATCAATAAACTTCCTTTATCCAAATATATTGCTTTTCTTCGATTCTGTTCAAAAGTGAATTTTACAGTATAAAGATATCTAAAAATTCGAATAGAGTTTTTCTGGAAAAAGTCTTGTTTTATTCTTTTCATTTATTTTTTTCGTAAAAAAAAAAAAAAAATAAAAGGAAAATTTTTAAATTACCTTTTCGACTAGAAAATTCCAAATCAAGCGAATTTCGACTGGCAGATAACGTCTACCTATTTTATGTATTACAAACACATGTGGCAAAGAACAGTTGCATCTGTCGTTTATTACGAACAAATTATATATATCTGTTCATATATATATATCTTACCACTCGAGTTCGCTTTCCATAACAATGAATACAAAAACATAATTTATATACGATATATACATTTTTTTCCATTTACTCCAGTAAAAAGTTTTATAATTCGTTAGGTGGTTATAAATAATAACATAGGGATATATATAAGCTATATATATCAGTATAACGGTATTGTTATTACACGAACGAAAACAATAATGGATTTTTTTGAATGTTTTTTTTTTTTACTTATTAGCAATGGAAATAGAATAAAATGAGTATTTGATTGTTACAGATGGTCGGAGAATATCAGTTTGAATGTTTAGCTTTGTAGTAATGACAGTTTGGTAAATGGTAGAGGCAAAATTATTCTACTGTTAGAAAGATATTAGGTCTTTTTAAATTTGATTTTGACGACTCGCATTTCCATTAAATACGAGTTTTGTTTTAAGATTTTTCTATTTAATAAAACTGTCAAAAATTCTTTGCATAAATTATTTGTCGTTACGCGATAAAAATGATTTTTGTTCTTAAACTAAAATTTGTTATCTTTTCGCTTAATTAATCGGCAAAGTTTCAAAACGAAAAGTTAATTTTACTACTTTCATCTAGACAAAATTTAAAGAAAAAAAAATTTTTTTGTACTGTTATAATGATTTTTTTTTCTTTTTTTTCTATCTTAAGGCCGAGAAAAGTTTAGTTTTTACTGTAAATAAAACTGTGTAATTAATTTTTGGCATTGCTTAAAAGTTATTTTATCTTATAACTGTTTAAAGAGAATTGCTTCTTAATAAAAAACACGTTCTCTTCTAAGAAGAAAAATTTGAATCTGTTGTATATATAGATCCATCGATAAATTTTATTTTATTTTTAAACATTAATATACGAGTTTCTTAATAACGTTCAATATATATATATATTTGACTTTATAAATATCATATCGAGTGGCTAATATGTATAGAATATTTCAAGAAATGTTTTAAACAAATTTAAAACAAAAATAATATCTGGAAATTTCAATATCCAAATTAATATACTTTGACATATTGGATAAAAATGTAATATTTTTTATGATATTAAAAAAAATATATAAAATATTTTTCACTTTCACCGTGCAGTTTGGAGGAAATGAACCCATCCCAATTGCAGAAATATTGAAATTTTTTTTTTTTCTTTACTTACTACATCTGAAAGATGAAATATTAATAAGAAAAAGTTATTTTAAAAATTACCAAAATAGTTATTAAAAGAATTAAGAAAGGAATTAAAACGGATTAAAGGTATTTTTTATAATTAATTATTTTCGTATGTAAACTAACGTAATAAAAAAAAAAACTTATTTATTTTATAATAACGTTATAACTTATATAATCTAATTAGAGATAATTTTAATTAATAAAATTTGTCAAAGGAAATTTTAATTTAATTGATAAAGGAAAATTTAAAACTGTTTTAATTTTTACTTAATGGCATTTTGAAAAGTTTTAAAAAAAAAGATTTTTTTAAATTAAATAAATCCCTAGTCGAACATTGTAAAAAAACGAATTGTTACTGCCTTATGGGATTTTGTAAATAATAAAAGATAAAAATGAATGGTTAGAATTATCTTGTCACAAAATATAGATACAAAAACATTATCGGAACTCTGATTACAATATATTGCGCATTTTCAGAATTAAGAGATCAGCTAACATGGCTAAAGCTTTTCATCTCTTAAAAAAAAAAAATATATATATATATAATAATAATAATTTCAATCTGATTAATGATAAGCAATAAAGAGTTTATCACTCTCTCAATAATTGCTAGATTCTAGAATTTTACGTAAAGAAACACGAGACAGATTTATGTTTCTGGGGTTTTGCTACCGTGCAGAGATTTGTTATTTATTGATTAAATTTAATTTATACCAACCACACTAAATATTGTATATGGAAAATTTACGATTTATTATAAATTAAATTTGTTTTTTTATTAAGAGCGATTTATAATTTTTTTTTTTTTTTTATTAAATGTGCAAGAAATTTTCAAAAACGAAAACTAAACGTTTGCAAAGTTTATATTCGAATTTATCGATAATGTCATCGGTCTCTTAACTAATTTTTACTTTTATTATTATTTTTTTTTTTTTTAGTTTTAGACGTTATTTTAAGACAAAAATTTTGCGATTAAATTCCGAATGTAATCAGAGAATTTCAAATTATTTTCCTCGTAATTTATTTTCAAATTCATAAATTACCGAAGAAATTTAACTGATAATGTAAACTGAATCGATTTGAATGCGAAAATTTCAGATCTTCTAATAGGAACAAATTAAAATTCGTGTTTGGAATAAACATAAAAGTAAATAGGATTAGTTTTGACTCCTGGGTATTTGAATTAAGTGCCTCTGGCGAATCTTAACTCACTCTAGTAATAATATGCCGATATTATTCCGATTATTAATTTTTTTTTTTTGTTTAATGAAAATAGAAAATTTGCCGTGAAATTAATATTTATTTTTTATTCAACAAAAACAAAAAAAAAGTTTTATTCACATTTACTTCTTCTAACTAGAACTGTACAACCTTATAATTAAAAATATCAGAAACACGATAAGATTACGAGTTTAGAACGTATAAATCTCTGATATTAAACCACGTACGAATTATTTCTGATATGGCATAGTACTTAGAATATACGATATATCACGAAATCGAATGTAATTAAACAAGTGAACGTTCTTCGACATGCGATATAGATTGCTATTAATAAAACTTTTTGTTTAATGACAATTTTACATAATATTTCTTGTATAATAATGCCCAATAATAATGCTATTCGAAGACGTACAGCATTATCGTGTAGATAGAAAGAAAACGGTTTTGCGCTATAAAAAGGCAATTACTTTTCCCATAACTCAGTAAATGGGTACTTTTTGAAAATGTGAGCTTTGTGACGAATCTCTAAATATACGCTATCGCTATACTTTTCGGAAAGATATTGTGATTGGAAACGATATCGAAATTACTTCTTGGATCCTATTATAAAAATCTCACGTGGAAATCATTTTGTAAAAGATTTATGCTATTGTATATAAATGCATGATCAAATAAAGGGCCATTGGACGTCCCGTTGTTATAAGTTAAAATCATAATATATTTTCCACTTCTTTCTAATTAAGATAGAGAAGTTGTTAGATTTTTAACGCCGCGATATGAGTAACGAGCTAGTTAGAAGCCTATCTCGAACTGCTCACATTGGTGATTGGGTCATTCAGAGCACTAAAGGAGGAATCAAATAACTCTGTCCGAATAGGATTTTTTTATATATATATTTTCTGTTATTAAGTGATAGAGTTATTCTAGAGTCACTATCAGCCACTCACATTTGTTGTGACATCAATTTAATAGGAATGGAGATCAGCGGACTG
>WUQG02032536.1:0-10975 GCA_011317285.2 Androctonus mauritanicus
TGGAACGCTTTCAGTTCTATTCTGTACAACTGAAGATGATATCCCAGATACCGAAAACGTTTTTGTTTTGTATTAAATGTTAATATTTCTCACTGTTTGATGTGCTTTTATTTTGAACGTGATTAATGATAATCTACTGCAAGACCTCCAGTTCTCTTGCCAATGGTGTCATCCATTACCACTAAGCCATTTCAGTTTATTTACATTCTCATTTTGCTTTAATTATTATCTATATCTATTGTAATAAGATTTATATTTTATTTTTATTTATTTTATATCTTATGTACTTTCTGTATTTACATATTATTATTTAATATCTTTATGTATAATTTTTCTTCTTTATGTGGGATATGCAATTGTCAGGCTGATTTAAAATAACACAGATAAGTGTGCATGGGATCCAGGTTGGAGAAGGAGGAGAGTGTATGTGGAAAACTTCGTTAGAAACAGTATACTTGGAAAATTTACAAATGCCTATTTATATACAAACTCATATTTATTTGAAAGACAATAAAAATTAAATTGGTGAATTGGTTACAGGAATAAAAAGAGAAAATCAAAGAAACAATCTATATTATATATAAATGGAACTGACTAAATCTATCAAATCTATTGACTGAAAGCAGGTTAACATATTTCTTCTCAAACATTCAACATACCTGGAAGAGTCTGACATTTCGGATGAATCAGAACTAAGTTATCCAAGATATTAGACGACTTCTTTTTTGGAAAGGATAACCCTCTCTCTATTCGAATTTCACTATTTTTTTTTCCTTTCCCTTTCCTTCTCCTTCTCTGAGAAAGATGTGATTCATTCATTTATATCACTCCAATGTCTGGTTCTCCCACTGTTTTCATATGAAGACGATTCCCAACCCATTTTATTTATATTTATTTTAAATAAAGAAGTTAAGAGTAATCTCATTGTTAACATAATCATTAGTATACTGTTAAGAGTAATAATCAATGGGGGGAAAAAGTGGTTTAAAGAAAGCTAATTTTCATTTTGTTGATTTTTAATGTATTAATAAGAGTACATAAAGATACAATAATGATAGTGATAAAATTGATTATATAAAATTAAATGATATAATAATAATACAATTGATATAATAATATAAATCAGCTAATATAGTAATATAGTCAGTTAGAATAAAAATATATGTGATATAATAATTAACCGAAAAAATATCAATGATGATCATAAAAAAGAGAAAAGTTTCCTCATGATACTCTGCAAATCTCAAATTTAATCCATATGCATCTCACTCTATGTATTACATAATTGTAATTTCGAATGTTTGAAATTTAGTATCACTCTTCTATAATAGAATTGCAATTTTTGTTTTTGTTAAAACTTTTCATTCTTGATGTATGTTACTAATTATGATCTATAGTAGGTTGAAAATGTTTTAATAAAATATATTTTCTCTGCTTAGAATGCTTGTATTATTGATTGTCTACTTGATGAAACAGATATGTATATTATACTTTTATGCCTTAATTCATTATGTGTATTATACTTTTATGCCAATTTATTCCATTTTCATGAAAAATAGCTAATGAGAAAAGATTTCAAAATTGAATAATATATGCCATACTGTCATGGATTTCTCCATGACAATAAGGCATGTATTATTCAACTTTGAAATCTTTTCTCATTAGCTATTTTTTTGCGAAAATGGAGTAAATTGAAATTTAGGTACAAATTAAACTTGCACATATAAGCAGAATATCATAAATCAGGACCATTTAAATTCAGAGTAAACCTATATATTATAGATCTTCAGGAGAAAAACTTCTAAATCCATTAAAAAAGAATTTTTACATAGAATAATTTCAGATTAGTAAAAAACAAAATGATCTAGCAAATAGAATATTTTTTTATTCTGTCTAGTGCTGGAGTATTCTTTTACTATTTTAAAGTGATAAGAATGTCTGCATCCTTAGTGATTTCAGATAATTATGTAAAAAAAATCTTAATAAAAGATTTTTTAATATAAAAAAGTAAAACGTTCTTACTTCCAGTGTTATGTTTGAAATTAAAAAAAATCCGTTTTAGTTATAAATTGTTTTATAATCAAAACTTATTTATAAATAATTTATAGATATTTTTTATGAATGATTTATATTTTTGAAAAATTAACTTTCATAACAAAAATTAATAAAAATGCTATGTTAATTGATAGCATAATTCAGCTTTAAAAATGTTGTGTTTATTTCAATATCTGTTTTTTAGTGTTCAGAAATCATATTATTATTCTAATGTTAAAATTTTCTGTACAGTAAGAATATTGTTATAGATGAAGAATTAGAAAAATAATTTGATAATTAAAAATATTTATTTTACAGTATTACATTTAAAAACAACTATATTAAGTATATAACAATGAATGAAAGCTGCATTGAATTTTTTAAAAATAATTGCATATCTAATAAATTAAAACTCAAAAGATTATTTGTTGGATATCTCGATTTTTGTTAATAAGAGAGAATCATTATAGAAATAACTCTCAATTATAATAATAATAATAATAATAATAAAATTAATCTCAATTACTAATTAATCAAATTAAAATCTTGTTAATATTTGAATAATCAAAAATTATTTTAATCTTGATGTCTTCATAAATCTATTTGAAGACATCAAGATCTATTTTTTAACTTTATTTTTTCTATTTTAGGTTCATTTGTCCTAAATTCTAAAAAAAAAGAAAAAACATTTTAATAATAATTAATGCAATTGATAAGAAATAGTTTAATTAAATATTTTGCTTCTATTTTTTAATTTAGATATAGTGGCAGAACCCAAAAACAAATAGTTGAATATGTAAGAGAGAATTATGTTCAAAGACGCACATTTCAAAGGTAATTTTTTGTTAATTTAATTTTTATATAGATGCTTTCTAATATTTATGTTACGTATGTTGAATTTATGTAAATTGTTGCATAATTATTATGGTAAAATTAATAACTATATATAGTACACAAAATTACATGCATACTAATAAGGGAACCTGATCAACTATGACTCACTAATTTGGATGAAATTTTGGATGATGGTGATCTTTGTATTGATTAATCTAACAAAATTTTAGATATACACATACAACCAATTTTTTATAATAAATTTTTAAATTTCTTTAATTGCCATAATTCTGCTAAAAATTTTGATGTTTGAATAGCAGCATCGGCAGCATAGCTTATACAAGTGATTGTACAAGCCCCAATGACGTTTTTTTAATATTGGTAAAGTAATTTTTGTTTAAATTTATTCATTTTTTATATTACTTTTTAAGATTCATTTTTTCTGTGATAATTATATTGCTTGAGAATTGTATAAGTTCATTTTTCTATTCTGAACTTGTATTTATACTTGGATACTTTGATTATTGATCCCTAGAATGTTTGTTTGGTAAGATATATATATGTGTGTATATATATATATATAATCTGATTGTGCCAGTTTATAATCTTCTTGGCTTTGCCATAAGAGTGCTCATGGCTACAAAGTTAGTCCAGTCAGGAATATAGTTTGTTGGCCTTTCCAATATATATGTTATTAAAATTTCAGTTATATAAGCCTAAAAAGAAATGTGTCTGGTGTCCTGATGGTCCAGCTAGTATGATGCTAGTGCATTATCTAAAGAACCCCAGTTTGATTTTAAGTCAAGACAACTTTCATTTTCAGATAAGTGTAAGAACCTGAAGGGCTGTGAAAACTTCCAAACAACTGAAATATTAATTTTGTTTTAGAAATTCAGTCTTTTTTATGTAAAGTAAGAAATAATTATTGTATATAATTATTTCTTAACTAAAGGAGGAAGTGATATGAAATCTAGTGAGACTTTGGTAATCTTAAAAACAAATAATTGTTTTTTTAAGCATCTTCTGTGATGCTCTTGCTGACATCATGTACAATCACCATATTTGTAGCTTGTTAAGTGCCTATATTTTACTGTATTTTATAATTATTAAAATTGGTTGATAAATTTTACATAAAATTTGTCAATATCTGGGAGAGAAAGAGAAAATAGACTTATCTACAAAATTACAATTATACTTATCTTTTGTAGCAAACTTTCTTGTTTAATGTGAGAAAAGAAGCACTAAAATTCTGTCTTTGCTGGATAAATATAAATGGTTTCTTGTTCAAGGGGCTGATGGAGCTGCCAGGGCCGCAGCAGCCACTGCTGCTGGCTGGTTAGTAGGAAGAGTTTGTGAAGAAACGATTGAAAGTTTGACTTTTGAAACAGTTATGGAAATGTAGAAAAGAGACAATTCCCATCCCATTGATAGTCATCGATGAGGACTAAGGAACAAGCATAGCATTTACCTTAATAACATTATATTTAAGAAGATATTAACTAAGAAGAATGTTGGAAGATTTAATTTGTAAAAATCTATAAACAAAGAAAGTTAAGAATAATAGAAGGAAAAGAACAGTATATAGGTTTTTTTTTATTTCAGGTATCCCTACAAAACTTGGGATCATTGACTCTCTCTTCTGTTCAAGAAATATTATTACATTTCATTATTATTCTATTAGTTTAATAAACAACCGTTTGTTTAAATTTAGTGTTTAGTTAATATTGTATTTTCATTTTCTTGAAAATTGAATAAATATTATTTTTGTTAATTATATATGTTTTTGGGTCAATTTTCCTATCTTGGATCCCTGCGCTACTTACTCATATCCATATTTTAAAATTGATATTATTTTGAATAATTATAACAACATTCCTGGTCATTTCCTGAATGGCAGAATTTCACATATGTTGAAGAAATATATAAAGCTTCTCCTGGTATCAGGCTTCTATGTAATGGAAATAAGGTGATGTGTCAACTTATTTCCATTACATAGTCCTCACATAAGTATTAAAATTTCTAGTTTATTTTATTAGTTAATAGATTGCAAAATTAGTTAAATTAATTTTGATTATTTATAAATTAATTTGCAATGCTAGGATTATTTGGCTGGAGTTTGGTTATTGTTTGTATTTGCAGGCTAAAAATAATTAAATGCATCGTTATTTCATACTTTTAAAGCATTAGTTATTATTATTTTTTGTGTGTGTAAATTACAAGTTCAGAATTGGAAAACAAATCTATATAGCTCTCAAGCAATACAATTATCACGAAAAAAAGATTAATCTAAAAAAATAACATAAAAAAAATGAATGAATTTAAACAAAAATTACTTTTACTAATATTTAAAAAAAAATTTTAATCAGAATTCAAACCCATATTATTCTCATAGTAATTATCTACACTGCCAATGCTGCTAGTTGAATATTGAAATTTTTAGTTGAATTATGATAATTAAAAGAAATATTGAAAATTGAGAAATTTAAAAGTTTATTAAAAAAAATTTTGTTGAGTATCTACATCTAAAATTTTGTCAGATGAATCAACACCTGGATTGCAATCATCCTGCAAAATTTTGTCCAAATCGGTGAGTCACAGTCAATTGGATCCCCTTGTAAGTATTTAATATGATGCATTACTAATGGCAGCATTATATACAATAATGTTATTTATGATATTTTACTATTGATGATAATACTATACAATGATAGTTACAATACTACTGTAAGGATATTATAACTCTCTTTATGATAGTATTGTTACTATTGTTGTAACATAGACTACTGCACTATATATTAATTTATAATGATTTTTTAAGACATATTTTGCATATTTTGGAAATCAAAAAATGAAATCAAATTTATATAAATTGAGAAGCTTCTGTATATATCAGATCATCATAACTATATAATGTAAAATAATAAATTTATTCACTAATTCCAGCTACCATAATAGTAAAAAAAAATAAAGATTGTTGCTACTAAGCATAATATTTTATTCTATTATTTCCTTGCTTAAACAAAACATGAATAGAATTACAGATCAAAATGTTTCCATTTGCATTTTCCCTATTTAAAAATTTTCTCTCTTCCAGTTTCATTTATATGATGCTTCTAAATCTGATATATGATTTTATATAAAACTAAAACCATTATTGAGTGAAATCAATTATTTCTATGTAGAGCTGTGATTTTTTTCATTTTAATTAGAAATAAATACAATAGCCATATGGATGATTTAGTGGATAGATAATGAACATCATTTCATGTTGTACTACATAGGAGTTTGAAGTTAGCAAAATTGTGATTATTGTTTTTTGCATGTTTGTTATTTATATTAAGATTGTTTTATCCGCTATCTATTCTTTGTAATCATTATATTTTATAATAAGTGAAGAATAGAGGGGGGAATAATCAAAAATAATCACTTGAAGATTGCTCAGGTTGAAAATGTACATTACTTAATATATTTAAAATATCGTGTTGATTTCTAACTGCTTAAAGTTTAGGTTAATGACTATACATCACCAAAATCAAGCACTTTCTGCAGTAAAACATTTATTAAAAACATTTTTAATAAATGTTTTACTGCAGAAAGTGCTTGATTTTGGTGATGTATAGTCATATTTCAAGTAGTAGTAATTCTTAAAGTAGTTTCCTATTAGCTCAATCAATTAGATTTATTATTATTCATTAATACTTTGAAGATCACTCTAATATGCTATAAGTAGTCTGTAATTGCATGAAGCAAAGTACCTACTATAGAACAATTTTTGGAACCTCTTGAGGACTCTGAAAAAGAAAGGATTAGATGGTAAAATAGTTTGAAGAAAAATATGCACATTATAATAAATTTAAAAATAGGCTATAGAAGAGAAGAGCATGCCTTAAAAGAAAACTTGTGACTTAAGACATCTACAACCAAGCCTGTTTTAAACATGTGAATCGGAATTCAAACCAATATAAAGTTATTCCTGTATCTAACATATGCTGAACTCTTTTGTACATAGCCTGGCAATGCTGTCTATGCACTCAATACAAGTGCTTCTTTCTGGTGAAAAATTTTGAAATTATATTTATTTTTTTAGAAGACAAATAAACCAGCACCAGTGTCATATTTCAATATTTGTTTATATAAGAGATTGATGTTTCTAGATGTATCTGAGTTGTGTATTTGTTAAAGAGATTACTTATTTATTTTATAATCATCAAACATATAATTATAATTCAATGAATCATCTAAATCTGTTATAGATAAAAGACAAAAAACTATAAAATATTTCAAAGATTCATAAAAAATCAATTTTTACTTAAAAAGTTTTGTTTTTTTTCAGTAAAATAGAAAATTATTTTTTCTTTTATCCCTAAAAATTTCAAATCAGTATAACTAGTCACACATTTTAGACTTTTAGAAAACTAACAGTCTAGAATGGCGTAGATGATACTTAACATTGGATGTCAATGTGTTAAGGAGCAATCTTACTATAATAAGAAAAGATAAAACTGAAAAATTAATGATCCTTAAATTGGAATATATTGCTGAGTGTTAGACTCCTATATCTGAGAACAATTGACTCAGATACAGGACTCTAACACTCTACAAGACTCTACAAGACAAAGACTCTATTAAAACTTTAGCATCCAAAGTGGAACATTTATGAATTAAAAAGTTTACTATCTGCTTTCAAAACCAAAAAATTTTCCAACCCATCTGCCCTAAAATGTTCAGGTATATAAAAACTTGTAAGTCAATGAGCATCCAGCCAATTATAGGAGCAAGTAGTTCCCTACTCAACATCCTTGAAAATACTCTAGCCAAAGTATATACAACCAAGTTAAAAAATTGTATATGCATACAGTTTACACCAAAAATTTTCTTATAAGAATTAAAGAATTTGAACCATTAGACAATAAAACTATAGCAATTTTAAACTTTGAGAAACTCTTACCAATTTGCCTAGTCTTAGTCCTCCTACAAACTTTTTCAGAGTCTGATATTGAGCCTTCCATCCTAAGAGAGATTAATAATAATCTTTGCTGGGACATATTTCTCATTTAAAGAAAAATTCTTCAAACAAACTTAGGGAGTCCTGAGTTTAATAGGTGACATCTTCTAAGACATATAGAAGGCAATATTGTTAACAACCTTAAAGACAGAATTAGTCTGTGTTATATCAATGACATATATGTGAGAAATGATGGCTTAACATTCATCTTAGAGCAGTGTTGTACATCATCTAGACATTCAAATAAATGTGGTACAAGGATAATATGAAACCAAGGTTTATTGGATGCCTACATATACCCTGGTGATTATATCCATCTGGTCCGAAGATCCCCTATAATAAATGAGAAGTTTGCTTTCTGATCATTTTTCATGAGAGTATTTATATGTTGCCCAAAGATGAAGATAAGTAAGAAGAATTTTCTGAAATCATTGAATGAGAAAAGAAACATAGTTTTAGCTTTAAATTTATGAAGTTTATTTTTGATAATGTAAAGAAGTCAATAAATAATGATTTAAATAACAATATAGAGCAGCAGTAAGCAATTCAATCTGAAGAAGATTCAAACTTTGTAAAAATACCATATGGTGCAGCAGAGATAAAAATAATCAAGAAAACTTCTAACAAGCTAAATACTAGAGTTACATGTATTAGATACCCAACATTATATAGGAAATTGAGGAATGAAAAACTATTACATAGTTGGAAAAAATACAGACATGTGCATAATACTAATTTATAACAAGGATTTAGGTCAATATGAATAATATATTGATATCACTATTAGAAATCTCAGATTGGATAGCAGACTATAAGCAGGATATAATGTTATGAAGATCCAGTACTGTTTTATGCAAGTACTTTTATGAATTTAATTTGGATATTAATTGGAATGGAATCAAAATCATGAAACCTTATAAAACATTTAAGGAAGAGCTACTAAAGATATCCCTGGAAATGACTATCACAAACTGCTATATAAATGTTATCAATGAAAATCAAACCAGAATGTTCCTGGAGCATGGATTTACTTGATTCAACAAATACACAATAAGAAATTGTATCCAAAAACTTTATACTGAAAGTTAATTTTTTAATTGTTATGTTATGCTCCTATTCTATATTGGTCTTTGTTTAACATCACTTAATGTCATTTGTTATTATGTTGCGAGCAAAAATTATAAAGTAATTAAAAGATTAATTTTTAAGACAGAAATGCAATAAAACCCAATTTTCTTATATTTCTTGCATAAGAGAGAAGCTATAATGTAATTGTAATTGTAGATGGAAGCTATAATGTAGTTGTAAAAAAGCAGGCAACCACATTTTATATGAGTGCTAATTCAAGTACACAATATTGTTTAAGTAACTATATTGCCATAGTCTGTCTATTTATCGATATCTCATTCACTGCATCAAAATGCTTCAATTTTTCAACCAAAGGATCCAAGATTGAATCCCACTTTGGGAAAATTATTTGAGGGTTCAAGCTTTGTTTATCTATCCCTTTCCTCTACAATCTGGTTGTCCTTGTCAGGTATAATTGATATGTGATAAAAATGGCATTATTATTAGCAAATGATTGAGAACTGACATTAAGAAAAATTAATCATGAGATAATATTTATGAATTTTAAGATATAACTGTTATGTAAAATTTTCCAATTAAAATTTAAATTTAAATCATGCTTTTCATTCATTTGATTTCATTATTAAATAATATAGTAATGACTAGATGACAAAAATTACTAAATAGTAGCTCAATTGTAGTACCAAAAAGAAAGCAGTCTAGGAACATAACCCTGACTTATAACATTTGGCCTATGGGCCACCATGTTTTGGTTTCAGTTAATGTAATTTTCAAGAACCAAACCCCAGTGTTAAACAAGGAATTACTATATTGCTCTCTACTTATAGTAACCATATAATTGTATGTTATGAGTATTACTATTATACTGCCTGAAACACCAATATTACAAGGTTAAGTAAGTCCACTACAATGGCAGTTGTGTTTAACTAAAAATAAGCTTTTATTCCCTAACATTTTTGACAAAATACAAAGTTTGTCATCTTCAGGAGTTAACAACAAAGAACATGAGAACTTGGAAATAAAATATTTAAAACAAAAATAAACAAACAGTCTCTATGGAAACAATAATAAAACTTAGTTAAACACAACTGCTGTTGTAGTGGACTTACTTAACCTTGTAATTGTATGTTAATTTTTATTTTATGTAATTTCTATTTTTAGTAAATTGTTTTTGCAGGCTACTTTTAGTCTGCACTGGTAAGCACACATTTCTTATAATGCAAAACTTATGTTAGAATTTTCAAAAATTAGACATAAATTCTGTTTGTTTAAGTTTTGAAAATTCTAACATAATTCAATTTAATAGACATATTTATGGAATTGTAATTCTGCTCTTTTATGCATCAAAGATGGATAAATTTATTAACTAAAAATATTAGGATAATTGTATTTCATAAATCAAACATCACTGATAACAGCCAAGTTTCCTTTTTTTTAAAGATACAAATGTTTTCAGCCATTAGGCCATCATCAGGCTACATTTATTGGCAATAGAATACAATTTAAAAGTTTAACATGGAAAATTTTATTAGATTATATTTTATTATTTTTTCATTACTATAATAACTTTTCATTACTGTAGTAATGAAAAAATAATACAATATAATCTAACAAATTTAATAAATACTAATACTAGTAGATACTTAAGACTATGGAAAAAAATAAAAAATAAGTTTAAATTAAAGATACAAATGTTTTAAAATAAAAAGAAACTTGGCTGCTGTTAGTGATGATTGATTTATGAAATATGATTATAAGTATAAGCAGTTGTGAATAACATTTTGTTATATTAGGATAAATAAATGTATATTCGACTCAAAACTGCTCTATCACGGTTAGCAATAACTAAAAATGTAATTTTAAAAATTCAAAAATATGCTGTTAAAGAATATAAATTTAAATATTAAGAGTTATACGCATACAAAATTACAAACATTACATAGATAACATATCCTTAAGTTATTAAAAATTATAACATACTTCATAAAATATTAAACGATAACAAATAAACGG
>WUQG02032547.1:0-10974 GCA_011317285.2 Androctonus mauritanicus
GTTCCCTTAGTACTCTATTTGAGTGGAAAGGGGCAATCAAAATTTAGCCACCAAGCTTACCATACAAAAGAAAGAAAAGATAGTTTAATTCATATTATTAAAAAATATTAACTAAAGCATTTTAGATCACAGTTTGCTTATAAAAATATTCCGATGATATCATTTTACGGAATAATTTATATGGTAACTATAGATAGATCGATCATCGTAATGGTATTTCTCGTGTAGGTGAGATAAAAGGATAACATTTTATTTATTTTTTAACAGTTCATTTTCTGTGAACTTCTGCAAGGACAGAAAACAGATTTATGTATGTTTATCGCTGAATCATTTTCTTTGTTATCCATTTTTTCAATTAAAAAACAAGAAAAACGTGCCTTAATATATTGTATCATCGTGAAATTAATTTTAAACTCATTGCGTTTGTTAATAAATATTCTATTTTGCCCTATTTAGCTTTCTATGAACTTAATCTTACTATAACCATCCATTAAATCTTACGTCATGTATATATTATCTTATTACTTAATAGTTAATTTATAATCTTTATAGGAGAAAATCTGATTAAAATTTATATGAAAATTTATATATTATAAGAGTGTACTAAAATGGAATTTAACAGAACCTTTAAAAAATATTGCTTTCTCAAAACTTGTGCAATTAGTAAACGAAATTAAAATACTGATAAAATAGGCCACCGCATTAAATTCTAGGAAATTTTATCGCATTATATATCCTTTCGTTTAATTAAAAACGACATTAAAGTTATATAACAATCAATAAAACTTTATTAAAAAAAAATGCCTCTAGACGTTTTTCTAGTAAAGGCAAAACGTGTCATTAGGACCACGAATTTAAACAAGATTACAGTACTTAAAAATATGAGATAAAAACGAAATGTTAAGTATTGGCGTACTGTTAATAGGACATTTATCTAAGTATCTAATAATGTGTAGTTTACAATGAACTGTTTCTAATATAAAACAACCTTCGTAACACAAATAAACTTATTAACTTATATTAAACTTACGAAACAATCGGCGATATTAATTATATTTCCGATTGTTTTTCATACCAGTCATTCGATAAACTATAAAACACAATTGCCTAGAAAGAATTTTTCTACTTCACACATTCTGAAAGAATGTATTGGAAAGAATTATACAGGATGGACTTGTTTCAGATCTCCTCAATATAAATTATGAAACTTATCTCCATTCGAGAAAGAAATGATGATAATATCGCCTCATATATGCATAAAACAGAAGAGTTATGGCTTCATTGAGAACACTTCTAGAGATCAACACAATCATAGAAAATTATAGCATGGTATAGATCCATTATGTGTTATAATTTTCTATGATTGTGCTGATCTCTAGAAGTGTTCTCAATGAAGCCAGAGCTCTTCTGTTTTATTCATATATGAGGATCACATTGTGGATCTATTAATGTTTAAAAAGTTATAAGAAAATAATATAAATTATTATTAATTTGTGTTAAACTAGAAGGAAAAACAAGTAGACTGCAATTAGAATTTCAAATTAGTCTGTGATTAAAAAACAAACACACTATAAAATAGTTATTGAACGCAATCATCCAAGAAACAATGAAAATAAAATTTAGAGAGATGTATATGTTTATATAAAGAATATTTTCCTCCTAGATTTTTATCAGAAACGAAACATAGGAAATACCAAAGAAAAACCAATACAGTAAAGCAGTGTTTTCCAAATTGTGGGGGCGTCCCCTAATGAGGCGCTAGTCTATTGTAAGGGGGAGCGTAAGAATTAACAAAAACATCATTTCTGAGACAAATAAACAAAAAATAAATTCAGATTGGTGTCGAGAAAAAAAAATGAAATCAGCAAAAGGGTTATCAATACAATGCACATATCCAATACAATGCACATATCCAAAAAATTTCTGCTGTATCTGTTTTAAAGACAAAATATCGATGTCGTTTAGTGACTGAAAAAGAATTGCGAGTAACAATATCTTCGATGACATTTCGATTTGAGAGAATTTGTGCTGAAAAATAAGCCCACCCATCGCATTAAATATCATGTATTTAAACATGCATTCTATTTTAAGATTTGTTTAATTATATTAAAAATTATTATACCATAATAAATGTATAATTTTTACGTATAAAAGTATACGTTAATTTCTAGCACTTTAAAGCAATTCCAGTTTTATGTATATATAAGAACTTTATTTATACAAAATATGGTATATTGTTTTATAACATTAAATTGTAAGTAGAAGGCATTTATAAAATTAGACAGCTATAAAAATGAAGGAGCATATCAATGTTTTATGAAAAAGTGGGGTGCAGTCACGGAAAGTTTGGAAACTACTGCAAGTACAGTATTAAGATAACTGACGATAATAATTTTCGTTTCATTTTATTTATTTATTTTTAATTTACAACGTCGCAAGATTGGATATAGAAAACAAAAAGGCCAAAACAAATGGAAGATAACGTTAAAAATTATAAAGATTTAAACAAACAATAGCTCGATAATTACAGAAATAATTACAAAGATATATGTATTACCAGTAAAACACGTAATGTACTGTAACCGAATAAAGTATAATTATTATTCATCAAAGAAAACGTAAATGTTTAAGACCTTTAATTCGTTTTAAGATACATCGTAAACACTATTTAAAATATATGAAATTTATTTGCAGTGTATTTGATAACATGCGTGTAACAAACATTAAATTTCTCAGAGATACATAAAATAGAAGCATATAAAAAAGAAAGCAGCAAATTCTTTCATCGATCAAATAAAAGAAATAAAATATGTTAGAGAAATTTGATCAAAAGGATCTTCAATGATGTTTCACCAAAAACATATAATAAAATTTGTAATACTGTGTTTTTATATAATATTCAAAACTGTAACTGCTTTACCAAGATATTCGACTTAAAAAAACAAGCACCAACAGCAGGAAGTTTTCGTTTGAATAACTTAATTTTTATAAGTTATTTTACAAATTATGTGGAGTTTACATCTTAACGAATTTTTTATATTTTTGTTTATAAACTAATTTCGTATTTGATGTTAAAAAAATCAATAATAAAATTATGAATTCGATATTCGTTAGAGTCTAAAGAATATGAAAGTGCAACGGATTGAAATAATGACCGATTATATCTGTTTCTTGCATGAAGGCCATTTTATTGTTTCGGTAATAATCGATCATCTGAATCAGCATGGATTAAAAAAAAAACCTTTCTTGGAAAAGGTATTTTATTGTAATCAGCAACAATGATTAACCAATTACGAAAGCAACCCCCATAATTACTAAATTAAAGTAGAACAGGATTTTCTCTATCAATCAAACAGAACAATTAATTAAGTTTAAATAAATGTGGCGAAAGATCTTTTTTTTTTAGGAAATTTTTATTCAATAGATTGAATAAATTTAAATATCTAAAATTTTATTTTTTAAATAAGTCTATTTATTAGATTAAACAGAATGTTGTTTTATATAATATCTAGCGAGTAAAGAGTTATTATATTGTATATACAGTATAATAAATTTAAATGGAAAAGTACTCTGCAATAAAATTTTGTAAATTATGGAATTTATGCTTGCTTGAAATGCTTCGCTTTATTATGTGCCCATACTGAATTTTGATACGGAATTTATTGGTGAATTTGGGTTGATGTTTTTATATGTTCCAATTCCTGAGGCAATATTAAAAAATGGCGCCTTCTCTCCTATTAACTCATGCACATAATATATAAACATATGTAATACTTTGGAACCGAGAATGTAATGATATCAGATCATCGCTGCATCAGATACACAGTCACTGAGAAACACAAAAAACTTTATTCGTTTTTTCAAAGCAACAAATAGTTAAGAAAATACTACCAAAAAATACATTTATAATAGATATAATAAAATGAACTCTATTTAATATAGTAAATATGAACTATAGTTTAATTTTTCTTGCTTTCAACGAGGCAAAATCTTTAATACTATTTATCAGTTAATCAATTTAATTGGCATTAGTTTCTCTGTCCCTTGATAAGTATTATCCGTTAGAAAAATATGTCATTATGTCTTTGTAGACCGACTCTACAGCACGAAATATCATCAAGATAAATACAATTAAACTTGTATGTAAAATTGCAATTGCATTTTCGCTCCCTCTCATAATTTTCGTGCGAGGCGACTGCCTCACTCGCCTCATCTTAGATCCGGTGCTGTTCGAAAATAATGAAAATTGCATCAAAACCATTTGAATCCTTTCGTGATATGAAAATTTCTTATCTTCAGTTAATCTTTATAAGCATTAGTTTGAAAACAATGATTATTTTCCTTATGCTTCTACTTTAATGGCCTTTCTTAAAGGAAAAATGCAGTCAATTGATTTCCAAATATTGTATGTTTTTATATAGATTATTATTCTGTTTTGTAATAGGAGAAGGTGAGTATAGTTATAACATTTTTATAATTTTTTACCCTGTTCCTTCTCGGTGATTATATCACTATATAAAGCAAAAAATATTACTGTTCAGTAAGCCCACTCGTCAGTTTCATAGAGGCACAGAATCATCTATAGTAGTTTATGAGCTACAAGCAAAAACTAAAGCTTGCTGATTGTTACAACCTACCCCATCCACGGGTACAGTTATAACATCAAGTGGGGAAAGTTGTAACAAACCTATACAAAGACAGAAAGCTCAAAAAAAGTGATCTCTCACAAAAATTTTCATTAAAAAAATTGCAAAGAAAACATTAATGACAAAAATACAGATATTAAGGAGTCAGTGGTTTGGATTAAAACTTATCAATAGTATAATCCTACATATTGTCACTCATCTCGCTCCTCTAGCAATTCTGGCAAATAAATGTACCATCCATAGATCTTGCGACACAGGCAATATATGCCCACTGCCTGTATTTTTGGCACTGCAACCACTTTTCTTTGGGTTTGCTGTTGCTATAGGTGTCACAATCCACGAGGCATATGCAATCATCTTCATCTGATGTTACAATTATAATTATTATAATTGATTCTGTTACAATTATACCCAATATTGCCATTTTTAGCTTCTCCCCTCCTGTGCAACAAATAAGTTATTCATTCAAACTAAGCAACGTTCATAGTAAATGTAACTACATGACACCCGCTTTCTATTCACTACGTATGCCCGGGATGTCGATAATAGTTTGAGATCTATAAACTTTTAATTCCAAAAAAAAAGAATCACTAACTTACCTGGAAAATGATTTTTCGTTCCTATTTTGGCGGAGATACTTTGTACGCCATTACTATCTTGCTGATATGTGGTTACTGTATAACGCCATTTGGTAATAGTGTTTCGAAGTTTTGCGCGGTCTTTTAAAAAAGATAATTGCTCTGTTATAATTATACCCATGTTACAACTATATCACCTTTCCCTACTGTTGATGAAATAGTATTTTTGTTGTTTAGAATAGGATAATGATGGAAAACTATCAAGTAAAATCTATTTGAAGTTAACATGAAAGCTTGTAGGCTAGAAGAAATATGATTTACAATTTTCTTTATCGATTTTATTATGTTAGCTATTTGCTCACACTTTTTGTATTTATCAAAATATTTTATAAATTTAAAAAAAATAATTAAATTAAAGTTACATATAATTTTAATTAAACCTATATATAGTTTAATTCAGTATTTGTGTTACTTAACAATAATTTAATATGTATTACTACGAAAGTTTTAGCAGTTTGGCTGTTTTCGCTGGTGACATTTAGCCTGCAGTTATGATGATAAATTTATTAACCGTAAAAAAAGAAATATCTTTATGGTTAGGGGAAGAGGTACAAAATTGAAAATAGAAATATATATTAAAAAGCATATTATAGTAGACTCTCTCTTATCCGGTTTCGCTTTAACCGGCCACATTTTCGTCGAGTTATGAGCAAAAATAGAAACGAAGAAAGAATAAGTCATTTGGAAGAAAAGTGCTTGAAATTATTCGATATATTTTATCGTATCAAAATAATTTAGCTGCTATTTAAATAATTCCTATCAAAAATTGGCGTGATTTCGTGATTTTGTTTCATAAAATAAATTTAATTCATAAGAGCAAATAAAGATTACTGATTTATTTTTATCTGAATAATATTATTTAGATAAAATTTATAAAAAATAAAATTTAGAGGTTATAAATTCAATTATATATATTTACAACCTATAAATGATATTTTGCATTCGTTTAGCCAACCTCAGATCCGGTCCCACAGAAGCTGGTTAACAGAGGGTGAAGAGGAGGGAGGACGCCATTTTTTAATGTTGCGTCAGTTGACAAAATATCTAGATCCGGCGCTGTTTTCGAATATTATCAGAAATAGATCTAGAATTGGAACATATATAAAAATATCAACTCAAATTCACCAATCCATCCCTGAAAAATTGCTTTTTTTGTATATACAGTATATACAAAAAATAATGATATAATGTAAACAAATACTGTGCTTAGAATGCATAAAATTAATCATAATCATGGTGATTAATCAATAAATCCAAAAATGATAGTTAGGAAGAGTACAAGTAATATAAAATAAGTTTAAATAAGTTTGCTTAACAACTGGACTAAGTTGTAAGTCTTCACGAACTTAGAAAAATTAAAAAATAAAAACTAATCTAATTCTTATAAAATATACTTTTGTGCAAATTCATATCGGTATTTTTTATTTTTGAAAAAAATTAAAATTAAGTCTACAAAATATATAAAGTATAATAAAAAAAAAAAAAAAAAATAGAATTATTGTTTAAAATTATGCATTTATTTTAAGCAATCACTAATAAAGTACAGATATTCAAAATGAAACAGTGAATTTCAAGTCTAAAAATAAAATTTTTACCAATTTAAGGATTTATTATATACTTTCTCTTTAGAGATATGATAGAAATCAATAAATCACATATACTGTATATATAAAATTTAAATTTTTCTCGCTTCATTAATAGGAATTTCCGTGAAAAGTCGTCAATTTAAATAGAAAAAAAAACAATAAAATTATTCCCTAAAATGGAATTAATTTCCTTTACTTAAAGTGAACGAACGGCATTTTACCTTTTTTCGGAATAATTATTAAAATTCAATTCAATAATATCGAGTTTTCTAAAACTCAAAAATCGTAAAAAAGTGCTTAAGAACCGGAATAAAAATTACTATTATAAACATATATTTTCGAAAGGTCTTCTAGTAACAATATTAAAAAAAAAAAAAAAAGACTTACCTGTTTATTAATAATTTATAAATGCATGCTTTGCATAAATCCCAAAAGCCCATATCCTTCAGTACCTGTATACAAGTATTCGTATAGTCATTAAAAACGATTCAATCTCAACTTACATTGTTTTTAAATATAATTTTGTTTAAAAAGTATACGCCTAAGAAGGTTGAAAAATAAAAATAAAATATATTCATTTTTAAATTATCCTAAAACCATTATTAAATTCTGAATATTAAACAATTAAAGGATTATTTTGAGAAAAAATTTATCGAAAAAAAACAGTAATTAAACTTTACATATATTTTTGAATAATTATAAATTAAAGAAAATCATGATTAGACTTATAAGTTAATAAAAATTATTAAAATATCAAAAACTATTAAAGAAAAGAAATAGAATATCATTAATTAATCAAATATAATTTTAATTGATTTAATTAATAGTTATTTATTTTTAGAATTTTTTCATATTTCAGTGTTAATCTTATCGAAACGCCTTTTATTTTTATATAATTGATAAAAACAACAAAAGTGATTGATTACAAAATTATCAAATATTTATTAAAATATTTCTAAATGATGATAAAAAGGAAATTTTTCAATATTACTGTACTCTACATCAATGGTTCTCAACCTTTTTCGCTTCATTCCTCCTTTCAACTTACAAGTTAGAATATAATCCCCCCTTCCCAAAATAGCTAAACTCAAAAGGTGTATTTTAAATAATATGTATATAATAATGAAAATATTTTATTTTTTCTGTAGTACAATAAATTTATTTTAACTATCTTTAAACTATTATTTAGATTATTCTGAAATTTATAATGGATATTAATTTTTTTTTATTTCATTAGTGATTCCGATTCCCTCTGAAACACTAAAATTCTCCACCATTTGAGAACCACTGCTCTACATTATTTTCCTTACAAATGAGTGAAAATGTTAAAATAAATATATAAAAATTAAGAAAATGCGTTTGAAACTTCTAAGGGACTCTAAAGTCAATAATTTATTCAGTAACAAAAAGAATGATTGACACGACACTTGTTAATTAATTAAAAGGTGCGTAACCTGTCGTTTTTACTTAATAATCACTACAGCATATTCAATTATTTCTTCTATCCATATTATTCATTTTTTAAAGGACATATTACTTTTAAATTTATATTAATTAAAAGCAGTTTTACAGCATGCTTTTGAAATATTCTATAAGCTTGTATAAGTTAAAACAGTACGAGAATATTAATTTTTATATATGATATGAATTCAGGAAACAACTTCAAGAATAGTATATGTATTATTTCGTGTATAAATTAATAGTTAAAAAAAATATATTAAAATTAACTGGTTATTCTTATCATCTACGAGAAATAACATCGTGTTTACTACACACACCCTCTATTTTTATGAAATAAACTGATTGCATCATCTCTCATCTGACCTTAATCTGGAATGAAGCCATAAATCTATTTCTATTATTACTATTTTTTCATCTTTAAAATAAAAGAATAAAATTGAGAATTTGCTTTATAACAAATGAATGATTAATACTGTTATCATTTCATACGTTAATTTAGCTTAAAGTATATTGTAAATTAAAATTTAGATAGAAAACAATAAATAAATCTGTTCCGAGAAATATCAGTTTCTGAAAATGTATCAAGTGTTTCATTAATTGTTTTATATTCTAATTGTTCTTAAAATATTTTCATTGTTATTCAACCAAATAATCTATTTAGAAAAAATAAATAAATACTATATATTAAAAAAAAAGACAAACTTTTTAAATATATGTTTATAACATGTTTTGTATAATTAATAATGTTTAAATGAAACTACATAATATACAGTATTTAAAAATGCAATTTATGTTTAGAAAAATATTGTTCATCATTTGCTATTAATAATACCATAATTTTGATTCTCCATTTTGATAAATTAGATCGTGATAATCGTGATCACGATAATCGGAGCAATCATTTTAATCGGTGAAATTTTCAAGAAAATTTAAATAAAATAATAGTTGTTCAATATTAACCTATCTAAATTAAGATAAATTTTTAGATCTTGCTAGAATCTTTTTTTTTTTTTTTTTCCTAATTATCGCATATTGCGTAGTCCCAATTTTTCAAAACTTAAAATTGTGTAACAAAATATGCATTAGTGAAATTCAGGAAAAAATGAGTAAAATTGCGGTAATATCATTCAATATTTTACCTATATTATTTTAATAAATAAAAACATTTATAATATATAGATACCTAGATCTTTTGATACGATTAGAAGACGAAACGTAAAAATATTGAGAAAATAATAAAATAATACATCAATTTCATTATTGTACGTGGTGTAATATAATCTGAGTTATAATTTTATATTATTTATTATTATTATTATTATTAATTATTATGCATCGAGTTGTGAAAATAAGCACTATTTAACATTTAAATTATTTTCAATTAAAAATATTTATATTTTTTACTTTTTGATATGCATACATTTTCTATATAACATTAGTTTTATACATTATACGTTTAATGTATTATGTTTCTTTCGAAGTATTTTGTGATACAATGCTTTTTCTAAGTCCTGAATCTTAGAAATCATTATGTAATCAGGAAAGTATATTTTGGGACTCTTTCTTATGCTCCGTGCATACTACTACAAATGCATACTACATGTGCACATGTACACAAGAACTTGCGCACATATACACATGTGCTTGTATGCACGTGTACACATGTGTACACATGCATGTAACATGTGCACATGTGGCTGAGTATATGTCCACCTGTATATGCACATGTATTATTCATGTACTATATATGCATACTACTACTACTATATATAGTAATATACATGCATACATGTAGCATGCATGTAGAAGGGGAGTCCTGATGCTTTCCGTAACATACTACTGCAAACACATATTCTGATCTGTTTCAGAACAGTCTGCGGTCGTTTCAAAACGCTCAGAACGCGTATTAGTTTTGACAGAGTTGTCCACAATGCGTTGTGGTTACTTCATGATGGCCATTAAGCAAAATAATATTGAGCATCGGTGTTTGGTCGTATGGAACTGGTCATAACGTGTTGTGGCTGTTTTTTTTTGGTCATTGTGCGATTTCGGTGTTTGGACGTAACATACACAATAATAAAGCACTATTATGCAATGTAATTATATAATATAATTTTTTATTCTTTATAAAAACAACAAATGATAAATTAAAAATGCGTATACTAACAAAAATTAGTAAATCAGCTGCGGCTCCAGAATTTCTATATAGGATGATCTTAAGAATACCAATCTTGGATCAAAGATTACAAACTTTTAATGAATAGTGTTTACAAATGTATAGTTAGTATACTGTTTTTACATAGCTTATCATTATTGTTTTTATTTTTTATTAAACGTAGCTTTGGGAAGATTAATGGAGATTATAACCTCTAAGCCACTATTTCTTGATGACGACAGTATAAATACATTTAATTATAAAAATATATATATAGAGGCCTATATCAAAATGAGACATTATTTTAGTAATATTAGGTATAATGTTTTCTTCAATTATTAAAGTGTAATGCGACATATATAAACAATGTTGCCTGTAGGCCTATATGCAATTGTAAATGTTATAACCACAGGTGCAATATGTTGAATACAGTATATGATATACTTTATAAATAATTTAGTGTATTTCACATGCTAACTTTAATTCAC
>WUQG02032558.1:0-10973 GCA_011317285.2 Androctonus mauritanicus
TTGATCTATGAATGTAGTATTGCATCCAAAAAACAAACTACAATCGATTTTTTCTTTATGCCAAAATAACTATTTGCTCATCATGGTTAATTAAACTTCTTAATTGTAACTTTTGATGTATGGAAAAAACATATGTAATACAGTATATAGTTTAACTTTTTTTTAAATTTTAAGTTTTAATGTATTTTTTCAACATTTAAAGTTAAAATAAAAAAATTCATTTTAACGTTAATCTCATTTGTACTTAATTTTTATCAATCTCCTTCAAAAACGTATAAACGAGGTTCTACTGTATTAAATAAATTAATATTTCACTCTAACAATACTGCGATTCAATTTTGTTAATTACATATAATTTTGTCTATTTTCTTCTTTAATAATAAATCTAAGTGGCAGGAAAATATTTAGCTTATTAATTTAAAGTTTTTAAAAATTTCGTGAAATCGTCGGCCAATTAAAATTAACTAGCCAAATATATATATAAATTATAAAACTATATCAAAATTTTTGAAACAATTCAAACACTATTCTTGTTTTCCATCTCCATTTTCACTAATATGCTCAATGAATATTATACTATATAGTCAAAACAATCAATTTGTACAAAATTAAGAAAAAAGTGAAAATATTATTTGCATAAGAAGAGAAAATTTAAAGATGATTTATTTTTCAGGAGGATGTAATTTAAGAGAAACGTTAAGAGGCAATATAGTACCAACATCATCGTGTTATCGGTTTAATTATGAAGAAAAATCATGGCGCACAGTGAAATCTATGAATCATTGCCGAATGTATCACGGAGTAGCAGTTTTGTTTGGTATGATTTACGTAGTTGGCGGAAAGGATGAAAAAAAGCGGCAAGTAAAATTTTTTATGTAGCCAAAAATTAAATTATATCGGCCTACAATATTTTCATAAAATATGGAATTTACAGGTTATTGTCATCTATTGAGTCTTATTTCCCAGATACAGATACTTGGTTCGAAGTAAAAAGTTCATTGACAAGTCCAAAAATGGGAATGGGTGTTGCTTCCCATAACAATTTACTATGGATAGTAGGGGGAATGAAACAATCATCTACTGAAGAAAAAGTATATATTGTTAGAGATGTTGAATGTTTCGATCCCAAGAGCAATAGGTATATTTCTATTTATTTATAAAAATTTTACAGTACATTTTAAATATTTTTAAAGATAAAAAAATAATTCAAATTGTAAACTAATTAATAGATCATATCTTTTTATTTTCATTTTCAAAACAGTTTGTAAAAAGTTGTTTAATCTTTTTATTCTATTTAGAATACTTACAAAATTATTTTCTTAAACTTTTATTAAACTTAGAAAGAACTGTTACTGACTAAATTTCTAGACTTGAATTTCATGTCTCTATTTAAGCATTAATATTTATAATCTTCCAAATTCTCACCTAAGATTCTTTTTTGAGTTTCTGTTTCTTTCATCAGAAATATAGTCTCCACTACCGTTCTGTCTCATTCTAAAAATCAAAAAGTATTCAAACTGATACACTAGTATAATTTCCATTCTCGATTATTATGGTTTTATTAATTCTATTTTTGATGATAAATCAATCTTTCTCATATATCCTGTCCTAATTTACTAGATCAAAAACTTCCTTTTCTTCAATTTTCAAGATTTTTGAAAGATGAACCAAATCTCATCGCCAAAATCCGTCAAGAATGATATGAAGAATTTGAAACATGGGGCAAATTCCCCATGTTTCAAATTCTTCATATCATTCTTGTTACAAATAGTGGCGTACCAAGGAGGGGCGGAGGGGGCAGACCGCCCCGGCCCTCTGATCAGGGGGCCTCCGAAGAATCTTAAGTTTTAAGTAGCCTATATGTACCTATATGTAGGAATATAAAAAAGGGACTTTGTATTCTGGGAGGATGATTACATATAAATGTACCGTGTTTATGTTTAAAAGTTTATATTAGAAGCGCATGTTAAAAGCAGTTTAAGAAGATGATGCTAAAAGAAGAGGTAAGAGATGAAGCCTTCACATTGAAACAAGAAAAGATGCATGTTTCAATCTATCGATACTTTATGTCAAGAACATACAACTAGGACAGAATCGATGCAAAAAATATAAAAAATTTGCAGCCGTTCAGTCATCGCACCTTATTGAAACAGAAATTGAAGAACTTTCGAAGTTGATTTCAAGCCTCAAGGAAACTTTTGATGGGATAGAAGAAAATGAAATCTTACAAGAAATTAAACGGTTGAGACAATATCTTCAAGCGACAAAGGTGAAAAGGACGAAGCTAAAAAGTGGTCTGCATTGAAAATGTTAAAGTTTATTGTGGAAATGGACTTCTAAGAATCAGTCTCTAACTTATATTTGACATTAAAGATTTTTTTGACAGTGTGTGTTTCAGTTGCTTCTTGCGAGAGAAGCTTTTCAAAGTTGAAGTTGATGAGCCAAGTAAGACTTAACGGTTTGGCAATCCTTTCCATTGAAAATGCAGCAGCAGTAGTAAAAACATTAATTTTGATGAAGCTATAAAAATTTTCAGAAGTCAAAGCTTGCAAAAAATAGTTTTAGCTTTTTTAATTGACAGAAAAGTTAGACACATTTTAGTAAAACATCAAAACTGGCAGATTAACAAGCTTTTTAAAATATATGTTTGTTTGCTAGATGTAAGTTGTTTTTTTTTAGTCTTAAGATTTTTTGTTTTTCAAATCATTTTAACTATTTAATTTTGATTAAATAAATGTTAATTATATATCTGTGTTGACATTTTGTATGGTGATCATTCCAATTAGGGGGCCCCAGGGAGACTACCATCCCGGACCTCTAAAGTATAGCTGTAGGTCCGCCATTGCCTTTAGGGTGAAATTTAAAAAAAAAAACGTTAAAACATTTTTGAAGATCTTAAAAAGACATTTATTTTCCGAAAAAGAATGTTATAACTCAACAAACACAAGAGATGCGAAAACTCTATATTCACCTCCGAATCTAGATTCTCTCCTTTTGGTGTTGATTAGAACAAAATCCTGAAATATGTTTTAAACACTTGTATGTAACATTTTTAAGTAAAAACAAAGTGATATCTCCTGTCTAAAAGATATTGACGAATCCGTGAAAACACATTTTATCCCTTTTCACCCTTTCGATCCCATCCCTTTAAGGGTCGAATTTCTAAAAAATCATTTTTAGTGAATGCTTATGTCATAGAAGGAATACTCCCTAGTTTCCTGTTTCTAGGTCCAGGAGTTTGATCTGGATTTTTATGAATCATCAGTCAAGATATTGTTTTTATATACTGTATATAAATATAAATATTATCAAGTTTTAGTATATGACGTCTTTGTTTTTTTAATATTTATGAAAATTGTAAATAATCTCTTCCTTGGCGATGAATTGATTTTCCATATCCCAAACTCGAGTACTCGCCATCATAAAAACCTTGCAAAAAACCAAGAAAGTGAAACTTAATGCAACCTTTCTGTCACTGACAAGCCTATTCGATAAGTATTCGCTTCTCATTGGTTGAAAACAAAGAGAAAACTAAATCTAAGAATAATATATTTTATTATTATTATATTTATAGTTACATTTAGTATTTCTATATATTCTTCACGTTTCTTTGCACATATTTTATTAGTTGATACTAATTATAACTAAAAATGTCCATTTTATTTGAAAATATGAAAAACAATCTAATAGTTAACTGCCTTGCCTTTTAAGTAACAATAAATTTTACGGAAAGCAAATTTTTATGTAAATGATTGCATTATTGAAGCTGATAATATTCTTTTCAAATTAACTTCTTCGATCATACGTCAAAGTAAAGTATTAGTCGTCTTCGTCAATCTATCCAAACGACACCCTAGACGTCTAAAAATATTAGTATTTGAGCTTCATTAATTTTATAGAAAATTTCTAATCTCTTGAGTCCATTTAATCTTTCCCATTTTTCTTATATGGTTAATGTTCTCTGAAAAGCAAGGTTTGTAAAAATGTTTTATCTATAAAAAGTTATAACAACTGTTCTTTTATCCAATTTATTAAAACAGTTAAATATCTCGAATTTGTATTTTGAGAAATTAAGATCATTAAAATATCTATAAAATTATGTTGTTATGTTTTAATAATTCAGATTTTCTTTTATAATAAAGTTCCTTATTAATTACTGTATATTACTTTGATAAGGTAAAGAAAACGTTGAAAATCATTTTTATTATTGCATATCTTGATTATCATATATAATAACAATTTTTTCTATTTGGCATTGTCTGTAAATGTTTTCTTATCTTTTATTTTATCAATGCTTATTGTATAAATAATAATATCTGTGTTATAAATTATTATTCTCAATAAAATATTAGTATTGTAGTTCATTTTATATTAAAAACTAGCAGTGAATAAAATGTTTCTTATAATGAAAAGTGTATCTAGGTGAATGACAAAATATATTACCAGTATTTATCTAATAGAAAGGATATTATAAAATGAAATAATGAATCAGCTTTTAGTAAAGTCATACTGTATGTCTTTACTTCCTAAGACCATGCAAAATAGTTAAGAATAGATCTATTAGGTTTAGCTTAAAATTTTTAAATTACTTTAAAAAATAGTTTAGAAAATTCTTTTTTTTTTATTTATTTATTGAGGCAGTATATTTAGCTTTATAACTGTTGGATATTAGCCTGTAATGTCGAAAATACAAAGATAAACCATTTATGAAGACTATTCATCAAAAAATATGTTCTTTTAAAAAAGATTTGGTTAAGTGCCACAAAAGTTTGGAATATCTTGTAAGTTCGTACCTTTTCTTTTCATTTTTGATTGTTCTTTTTTTATTTTCATTCAGATTGAATAAATTGTATCATCTAAAATTAAAATAACAGATTTTGAAAGGAATTTTATGCATTTAAATGATAAACGACTGTCATAAATAAAATAGACAATCCACTCACAAAATGCATATTAACCTACTTAATCTATTGTAAATATGTAATAAAAAAGATATTAGTGGCCAAATACAATTCGCCATAAATTATATAAATTTTTCTTAATTATGTGTATGTGTGGTATTTTTTTTTTTTATCAATATTAAATTAAAACTAATAAATATAAACTTAATAGTATTATAAACTTACATAAGTAATAAATTATTGATTATCTAAATTATTCTTCATTCAAAAAACATATTAAAGATTAATTCTGTTTATATTTTAATTTTGAACACACGATAAGTGCTCAGAAAAAATTGTAAAATTGATATATTAATCTTATGCATTATTTATACTAGCTGTATTGCTAAAATAAATATTAATTAAAAAATTAAGTACAGTAATTATTTATATGAAATATTTGCATATACTTTGCAAAATTATTCATTTAAATTGCAAATAATTAACAATTTGCAAAACTTTATTACAGTTTACTTTTTAATTTTTATTTTAAATTGCAAGAGAGTTTTTAAAATTTTAAAGATTTATTATGTATTTTAATATTTAATTAACGTCACTAGGACTGTAATTGCTTCTCATAGCTCATAAAATATACATATTTTTCTTTTATAGAATAATCTCTTCACTAAATTGTTGAATATTTTTATGCTTTGACCATTGCAGTTCATTAAAGTTTAACATTTTTTAACTTATTTTACAAAATTATCTATTATTATTACTTATTGCAAATATAATAAATTAAAAAAATATATATACAACACTATACAGTATTTATAATTGCACCTCCTTTTCCATATTATATTTTAATTCGTTTAAATGAAGTCTAATGCAACTCTTAATGAAATGAAATGAGTTACACATTAAATGAAGTTTAATGTGTAACTCTTCATTTCATTAAGAGTTACACATTAAACTTCCTTTTCATTTTTTTGCATCCAAATACTTTTAAAAAGATTAAAAAACATTCATTTTTTATAGAAAAATATTTTTACTAATTTTATTTTCAATACAATTTATGTATATATGAAAATATAAATATTTAATGTCGTTTAATCTGAAAATATTTCAAAAATCGATAGAAATAAGCAGCTTGAAATATTAAAAGATCGTTTATTTTTAAATTTATTGATTTAGATTTTATTTTATTAATTTAGATTTTTTATTTTTCAGTATTCTTGTTTGCCAACTATGAATGCACGGGGTATCTTAAGTTTGGATCAAGAAGTCGGGGTCAGCGATGCTATCTTATTGGACCCTCTTACTGAAGAAGCTTTTATTGCAAATCTACATCAACGTTTTAAGCGGGACCAGATATACGTATGAATAAATTCGTATATATATATATATATTCCTTTTCTGTTAAATTTATTTTTTGTGTAGAAGCATCTTCAATACCATGAACTTCATCTTCAATCTTTTGAAGTAAAGTTCATGGTCTTAATTAAAAAAAAAAAACAGGATCAGGAAATATTATCCTGATCCTGTTTTCTTTCTTTTTTTTTTAATTATTTCACTTTATTTCGATTATGTAAGGTTATCAATTAACATATAATCAAATTTATAAAATTACAAGTTTTATTTAAATGAAAATAAAAATTACAAGATAATTACAGTATATATATTAAATATGAAAATTTAGTTACATAGAACGTTGAAAACATCCATCGTGTTCTTGTAAACATGAATTTACTCATTTTATTATGTTTATAGGAATTCCACGAAAGTTATTTTCATAAATTTTAAGAATATATCATTAAATATTTTTATGCAGTTTTTCAAATTGTGTGTAGATTAATTTTTATATAATTTAAGTTGTTCAACAAATAAAAATCTGAAGGAATTAAATCAGATGATTGAGGTGGCCATAAATATTGGGAAAAAATGCAATCATCAAAAATTCGTACAATAGATTCATTCTGAAATTTGCAAAATACAGAATGTCCAAAAAAAAAAAAAAATGTATAGGCCTATACATCTTCCATTGTCTTTGCATTTCATTTATGTTCTCACACTTCCAGTAACATTTTAGAATAAATTTCCTTTCTTCAAAGCTTAGTTGTGTTTCATCCATTATTTCAAATCAGTTACATCTGAAAAGAATAAAATTTTAATGAGTTACAGGCTGTGAACATGTGTATACATTTTTTTGGGACACTCTGTAGTGTATGTAGTTGTGTTATCCTAATGGAATACGAATTTCTGTCATTTACAGCAGATTCTTTCTTATCCGATCTCTCTAACCGGCCACATTTTCGTCGAGATATGAGCAGAGAGAAAAATGAATAAATTATTCGGAAGGGAAGAAAATATTTAAATCTGCGATAAGATAAATCGAATTAAAAAAAAATTCGTCTGTCATTGATATAATTTTTATAAAAAATAGCATAATTTTGCTCAAAAAAAAAAAAAAAAAGAATTTAAATTGAAAAGACAGATGAAGGTTGCTAATTTGATTTAATAAATATTTATATACAACATATTTCCTTTTTTATTTAATTTACAACTTATAAATTGTATTTTGCATATATTTTCGGATTAACCGACTCCGATCCTATAAGGACTGAATAAGAGGGAATCTACTGTATTTAATTTATTGTAATGAATGAATTGTATTGTAATGATATATCCAATTTTGAATTTTCCATCAAAAAATTAATGCAATTTATAAAAATTTCGACATTAATAATACTTATTTCCTATGATTTTTCTTAGCTTTGTAGTCGATTTATTTATACTTTAAAAATATAATGGTAATTTGTGTAAACATCATCTACTCGAAAAACTGATTTGCTGACTTTTCTAATAGACGCCATTTACACAAGACTCATACTACTAAGAAATGCTTTGTATTACGAATATTTATCGTAAAATGAATTTTCACAGACTTTACTTATTATTACTTCATTTCTTAAAAGAAATAATACAATATTTATGCAAATATCCGTTCATTTGAAATAATTAATTGATTGTTTTCTAGATAGATGAATGTTTACGCGAATTCTCATTAGATTTTTAAAATGTAACCAAAATAATTATAATTCTTAATAAAACAAGAGCGAATTAAAATTGATACTAACTTTTCATTTTATATAAATTTTAAAATATTAGTTAAACAAAATCACAAAACTGAATGCGACATTCATTTTAAATTTAGGAGAGGAAAATAAGTATTTTATTAACAATTGTATTTATTTTGAAGACTTGTATTTCAAACAATTTGATTCCAAAAATTCACATCGTAGGGTGAAATACTTCATTAGATGTCCAAATATAACTACATAAATGATTCCGTTGGTTGAAATTATCGGAACCGGATAAGACATCACTAAAATTTTAGTGATGTCTTATCCGGTTTTGTGATTTCCATTGGGATAAACTAATTTAATTTGCAGCCTGAGAAATTATTATTACTTTTTACCAATGTGTTTTATACTCCATATTTGTCAGTGCTCATAATGCATTTTTTCTTTATAAATTACATTTAACTCTGCGTCTTATAAACCGAAAGTAATAATACAGCACGTGAAAAATACCGAGGAAGCAACAAGAGACAAAATGTAATTAACGAATAATTTATACCATTAAAATGGATATTATAACCGATAGTCAATACGCTTTTCAGTAATTACCATGCTGTTGATTGGAATAACAAGTGAATTCCAATTATAAATTTAACTGTTCATTTTTATCCTCAACATGATCATAATAGATGATTATGCTGAGGATAAGGATGAAAAATAATACCAATCCATCTGAAGTTGAATAGAATAATAAAGCCATCATCGGCATTCTAAGAGTGTTTCTGAAATTATTTCATATTATTCTATAAAAAAAAATCGCATAGAATTTTGACATAATGATTAACCTGGCTAAGAAAGAAGTCTGGAAAATTCTCAAAAATAATAAGAGTAATAACCTTATATCTTTTTTCGTTGAGTTTTATATTTTAGTTTTATTGAATTTTAAATTTCCATTGCATTAACAATCATTTTTTTAGTTTTTTTTTTTTAATTTACTGTTCAAAAATTAGAATGAGTCTTCTATGCTGCTGCATCTTATAAGCAAAAAATATGGTATTTAAAAAACATTTAGCAAACAAAAGAAAATTTTCTCTGCTCATAATCGATACTGTTTTAAAACAGAATAGTTCGGATTTCCTTTATAGAAGTATAATAGTGATGTCTTTTCATCTATCTATGAAATATTAGACCTACTTATAAAAAGGTTTAAGTCTAAATTCATTTTTATTGTATACTTTAAAAATAAAAAATTCTATTATATACTTTCATATTCAGTTATATTTTTCAATAAAGCGTTTATGAAAATGGCTAACAAGTAAGTCAGTTGCATTCGTTGAATATTTATGTGAAGCAAATACAGAAATTTTTCATAGTACTTTATTAAACGAAATTGTTGTTCATTATAATGAAACAGTTTCATCAAATGAAATACTGGAAACCAACAAAATATCAAGAAAATTATAGATTACGATATTTCTGCTATAAAACACTATATTATGTTTCAACATAAATAATGAATATATACAAAATACAAAACTGGGAATAATAATTCTCCGTTTCCCATTTAAAACTCAAAAAATTTCATGAATTTCTCAGTGCAAGCCGGAGTAATTAATATATTGAAATTCGACCCAAAAGTAATTAAATTGATATATAACTAATCCACGATACTGCATGTGGATGCTAGTTCAGAATTTCATAATATATTAGGAATATTTTACAGCTTAAAACGAATACAATATAATACATTAAATTTTCTTAGAACGAATTCAAAATTTTAAGAATTTGGTATTTATTTAGCCTTGAAAATCAACCTTAAATTTCTTTATGAATTTCACAGAATAAAAGAATTTTTTGCAGCACACTTCAGAAAAAAAATACCACAGGAACATACAGGTCCGACTCGAGAAAACGCGGGACCGAGTGCCCGAGTCATGTGGGACCTTTTAATAATAATAATAATAATCAGTTTCGAACACGAGTTGGATCAATAATAATAATAATTAATTTTTATTAATTAAAAATTAATAATAAAATTAACAATAATAATATAAATTAATAATAATAATAATAATAATAACAATTTCAAACAAGCAGGATCGCGGGGCCTTGTGCGGTCGCTACATTCGCACCGTCCTCCGTCCGGCCCTGGAAACATATGATCCCAATAATTGATCTGTTCCAATTCTAGGGTGGAGGAGCTATCGTTTCCCTAGCCTCTCATTTTAAATCGTGAATTTCCCGAAGAATTTCATAGCACAAAACAAAATTTTTGCAGCATAGTTCGGCATAAAGCGTTCCAATAATTGTTATGATTCAATTCCATATGTGGAAGGGCTAGTATTTTCTCAGTTACTACTTTAAATGCGAACTTTTTAAAATGGTTCACAGACTTATGCATCATGAATTATTAAGACTTCATATAGTCATATAGTCAGTTTTTGTAAATAATAATTAAGTTAATTACAAAAACTAAGAATTTTCACAAGTTAAATAAATTATTTAATCATCGGAAAACTTTGAGCTATTCTATGCAGATAACGAAAAGGTCCTGGATGTTAACTAGATAATATATTAATTAAGACAATTCATAACGTAAAACTTGTGAACCATAGAGATAGAAGTAGTATATCTAGAGTGCGCATCTCCCGGTCGCCTGAATAGAAGCAGTTGAGGAACCGACCGCCATATTGGATTAGTAAGGCGGGGCAGCGATGTATATAGATTTTTCTTTTTTTTTTCTTTACAAAATGGTCGAATTATCACTATTTTGATCGAACATGAAAAAATTAGTCAAATGAAGTGCATTTTGTTATGAAAATATTGAGTAAATTACTTTAAATTAGTAAAATACAGTTGAAATGCTGAAGATAAACAATGTATTTTTGATAAAAAAAAATTGTTTCAGATTTAATATGTATAGAGTGATAACATGCATAATATGGTTTGTATTTCTTTAAATTGATTAAAAAATATTCCCATGTCCTCATTTTATGGTTTTATGCTTATTTTC
>WUQG02032569.1:0-10973 GCA_011317285.2 Androctonus mauritanicus
TAGCATATATAATGTTTTAAATCAACAGGAATTCTGTCAACATGAAATAGGGTTGTTTATCATAATGATATTTTATTCCATAAAGATATTAAATAAGATATGAAATAACATTTAAGAAAAGTATATGAAAAAATAATTTTTATACGTATGCGTGCTTAAAGAATAAACTACTGACCCATAATTGTACAGTTTATAAATAAAATATAATTCTTTTAACAACAGATAATAATATTTTTTGAATATTCAATATTTTCCAATTATTATAATTTTTTCTAAAATGATTTCAATTAAATTTATTGTAAAAAGCTTTATTTATTACTAAACAAGTAAGAAAAAATACTGTTTAATTGAAATTATCAATAATCTAATATTGCTATTACATATATAATTTATTTGGCTGATTTTAAAATAAATATATATTTAAAAATTTTGTTTTAAATATAAAACTAGTTTAAACTTTTATATCAGAAAATATCTTCATTTTTGAAAATAAATTCTTCTGAAGAGTTCTGTCAAACATAAAATTACACACTTACATTTATAAAGATTTATATGAATAAAAAATTTCAGAAAAATTATTGTAATTTCACTTTATATTCAAAACAATATCTGCCATATATAAGATTTTATATTATCAGTTAGTTCTTCATGCATTATATAAAAATAAATTTTGCAAGTATGAATTAATAATTAATATCAATTACCAAATATAATCTAAAATTCTTTGTAATAGTTATTTTAATAATCTACAGAGTTTTAAGCCATTAAAAAAATTAAAATATATAAATAATAAAATATTAATTTTTCACAAAAGTGGTTACTAATTTCCTACTTTTTAAATAATAGATCTATTTACTTCCTTTCTAAAAGTTAGAAAATTTCAGCTTATTCAACATTTTTTTTTTTTTTCATAAGAAATAATTTAATCAAATAAAATATCATATTCTTCAAATTTCCTTATATTTGACTACATAATGAAATTCTATATATAATATAATTTTAGATATTTATTCAGATAATTTTAATAAACAATGATAATCAAATTATTTAAAAAAATCAAATCTAGCCTTCATCCACCACTAGACGTCAAATTTTAAAGATATAAATAAATAAGCAAAAATATATTAGAATTTTGTAATTATATACACTATAATTATATATATATATAATTGCTGTCAATTTTAGTAATTATATGTTGAAAGTCAATTTTGTAATATTTAAATTAATTTATAATTTTCATTTTTAAAATAATGTCATTAATTAATTAAATGAAGGAAATTTCTGTCATTTGTATTTTAAGGGGTTAGTATGTTTCTAATTGATATTTTTTAATTTTTTAAATTAAAATACTAAAAATTAGTTGTAATGAAATAATCGCACTGGATATAAATTTTGCTCTAAATGAATTAATAAATGTCTTTTATACATCTAATTTATTCAGCAAAATAATAACTAATATTAAAATTTTAATTTCTAATTATCAAATTGGAAATTACTTTTATAAAATTTTTTATAAGAAAACTTCTTTGAATCATTCTGAAGATAAAATATCTTATATATTTTTAATTATTAAACTATAGAATTACACAGGAGGAAACAGAAAACAGAAAAAAACCAGGTAAGTTTCTTTTACTTTTATATTAAGTAAAAAGTAAATGTGTTATGGATTTATGTATACAATATACTAGATCCAAAAATTATTCTGCTATTCAAGATGTTAAAATAAACATCTTGAATTCCATCATTAAAATTTTGAAATTTCAAACAAAAATATATTATTTTAGTTTTCATTATATATTAAGATATTTAGTGTTAGATGCCATAAAAAGATATCTGGCATTTCATTTCTCTGACAAAAATCTATTGTATGTCTGATTATTAAGCAATACAAATAAAATAATCGATCCTTAAATGCTAATGAATCATATAAATAGTTTATGCCAACTTTCTTAATTTATTATTAATATTGCATTATACATAGCAAGCTGTGAATTGTAAAATGTGGAGTGGATAGTAATTGAATAAGTATATGAATAACTTCTTAACCTCTTGCATGTCAGCAATTAATGAAATTAAGTTTAATTAATATGCAAAGAATTAAAATTGTCATAGCTTGCATAATTTTCAATGAAATCTTTTGAAATTTTTACAGTTTATTACAAATTTTTTTCCATTTTTTTAATTTAATTTTTTATATGAAGATTTAGCCATTCAATGAAATAATTGCTATCTTTACATAACAGCTAATCTTCTGAATAAAACAAGCTATAAATAAATAATATGAGATCATATTTAAAAAAAAAAAACTGATAAAAATCCAGTTAATATGTAAATTTTCATTAATGAAAATTAATTAAGATAAGTCATATAATTAGTTCAAAATTTATATAAATTTATTGAAATATTGTCATTACTAATAATAATTTATACTAATTAACATGTTTTAGCTTCATTTTAGTAATTTTTATTTCAATATTTTATAAATTTTCAAATTTATATAAAAAAAATAAACATACAAAAATCACCCTATCTCAAACATAAACAGTTATATATTCTTTATTTTGCTCAAATTGGACACCCAATGGTACACTCCCATGTGTCACTTTGTATACCATACTTTCTAGAATGTAGTAGGCTTGAAGGGAAAGTTCAGGAAAGGAGTGGCAGCAATAAAATAATAAAAGTGCAATGCCTTTTTAATGGCAGATCTTTGTTTACATTAGTATTTTCTCTCTTATTGACAAAAATACAGTGAAAATGAATTAAAAAATCAACAAGTAATAAAAAATATTGCTTACTTTAATATAATTAGGCAAAATTTTGGTATTATCTATAATATTTTTTTAAATTTTAAGATTTCATAGTTCATTCTATAAAAAATTGATTTTTTCAAAAAATTTGGGTAATTAATTTTATTTCAACATATAATGAGAACAACATAAACACATGCACAATAATCCAGAATATAGAGAAAGAAGAGGAGGAAAAAAACTAATTTTCCAAAAATATTCAATTAAATAAATTTTTTAAAAATTATTTTAAGTAAGAAATTTCAGACAGAAAACATTTAGGAATCATCATCAGAAACTTGTGGACTTTTTTCAAAAATCCTGAACACAACTGCAATAAACTAATTATAACCCATGAAATTGCAATTGTAAAGTTCTATTTCTTGTCTTTGCCACAGATAGCATATCTTATCAATGACATGCACAAGGTTAATATATCATTAAAAAAAACAATGAGAAGGTAAAAGGAGTTGTCGAAATAATAAGAATGAAAATGAATTTAATAACTAAATTCTCTTTTCCCATATTTGAGATGTATTATCTATTTATTAATTGCATTTTTATTAAAAAGAGACTATATTATAACTTTCAAAACTCAAGCACTACAGCAAAGATAATAAATTTTAATATAGCATAAGATAATAATTGTATTTCTTGGTGTATACGTTATGCTATATTAAAATTTATTATGTTTGCTGTAGTGCGTGACTTTTGAAAGTTATCTAGTTAAAGCAAAGTGTTTACCAATTTCTGCAGACTATATTATTTTTATTTAAATATGCCATTATTTGCCATTTTTTCACTAATATAATATATTAAACACAAATCTGCATAATTATTTTCTGATTTGCATCAATTTATTTTTCACTGTTTCTTCTGGAATCTGCAATGCTAATTAAGCTCTAATATATTAACAGTTAATAATCATAAAATTTAATTTTAATAAGTTAATTGTTTGAATATGATGATTTTTTTATTTATATGATAAGACAAAAATAAAATTTTATTTAAAAATAAAACAAATAATAGTGATTATTTTTTGTGTGCATGTGCGTGCATGCATATAGAAAAATTTTTTTTTTTTTTATTATTCAAACTACTAAAGAGAGAATATTACATTAATTTCAAATGAAACAGCAGTAATTTTTAATTGTTGAAGATGTTCATATAGACTAATACAAAGTCTATTAATAATAAAAATATCTAATAAAATGATGCAATAAATCTATAAGGAGAATGATGATAAGTTTATATTTTATATGAATCTAATCTTCAAAATTACTACTATGTGTAATTTGGAATATTAGATTTATTTTGAGCATTAAAATATTCAATAATTTACAATTTAAAATATACTAAAAATGTTTCTTTCTATTCAAATAAATTGTTAGACTTAAATAATAGATAATTTATTTTTATATAAAAAAAATTATTTTAATATTTTATTTGAAATGTTAACTCTTTAATAAAATTAGATTTTCAATACAGAACTTCTCTTTGTTCATGACAGTGATATGTAAGTCAAATTTATAATCATAAATTACTATACAATTATGATAAAATGAAAACATTTCTGTACTGAATTTATAACATATTGATAAGATGGGAGAGAGATTAGCTATTGTAACACAATATGCATCATAATACGATAGTTAATAATTGTACTTTGCGTTGTTATTAATAGTAACATTATTATTACTTTCATTATAGCAAATATAAATTATCATTTATTTCAAGAATACATTTTATATATATATATATGTTTAGTATACCATTCAGTTCTACAATTTATATAAAATTCCAGTACTGTATTTTAATTATAAAGATGAATTTTAAAATATTTTTCACTTTAAAATTTTACATAAAATGATATTTTTATAAGTCATGGACTCCTTTATTATAAAAATGTTAATTTCTTCTTAGTTAAATATTATGTTTTTATATTTACATAGATGGATTTATCTTCAAAATGTAGTAGGCACATCAAACTTGTGGTATTACATTTCAATAATCATTTTCGAAAATAGTGTATTTATATAATTTAATTACTATATGTAATTTGTAAATATAATAATATAATAAAACCATATCAATTTGGATAATAAACTTAATTTTGCATATTTACTTTTAAAATGCATCTAAACTTTTTCAAATTTTATTCTTACATGAAATAGAGCTATTGAAAAATATAAACAATTGGTTACGTTATGTTATGTTTTAATAAACAATTGGGAATGCAATGGCTTGAATATTTAGGATGTGAACCCTTTCAACATTGGTTTGTCCTTAAATGATGTATTCAATAATACCGTCTCTATTAAGTAGCCCTCTGAAAGAAATAAGTTTCATATCCCTGAAATACTGTATAATAATGGTGATAAAATCAAATCTTATCTGTGTTATTTCATTTAAGGCTATATGAACTTATTTAACTTAAACTGTAATATTTGAAACTTAATCATCAGAATATATAATTTTTTTATTTGAAAACAAATAATTTAGACTAGTATTTCTGAAATGTTTCATAGAGAGAATCTAATTATTATTTTTCCATTTATTTTTAAATTAAAAGGTCTTATAAAATCACAATATTACAGCAAGAATGTTTCATAAAACTGATCTCATTTTATGTACAGTCATATTTAATCAGATCAATATAAAATATCTATTCCTGAAAGAAGTTGATGATGATACTTATCATAGCCATTAATATTAATATTGCCTATATATTCAGGTCATAAAATCAAATTTAAAATAAATTTGAAGATGTCTTTATTTTAATATAATATGATGATAGACATTTACATTATAACCATCTTTTTATATCAGAATTTGTATATTTACAATTGAATATAAATAAAATTTATTGTAAAATATTCAGTATCAAGTATTCATAACTTCTGCTGTACTTTCATATTGAGTATCTTTGGTTCTTTACAAATTTAACAGTTTGCAAATGAAATGAGCAATAATAACATATCAATAAGTGTTTTCAGATGTGTTATTTTTATTATGCAAGCTACCATTAAATTATGATAGTAAAAATAATTTCTTAATTGAAAAAATGTAACACTGCATTTTATCATATGTCACTGGTATATTTATTATATGCTATAATTGATAAAAGTTATGAAAAAAATAAATAAATTTATGTAGTGTCATTTTGTTAACTTTGAATTTTGAATGACCTTGACCTATATTTGTATATAATGCTAAGAGGAAATTCAATTTAAAAATTGATAATTTTTATTTTGCTTTAATCTAATTCACATAACAAAACTATAAATATTAATATAATAAAAAATAATAATTTATCAGATTCTTGAATCTGCCTAGCATAACAAAAAATAATGAAATTTGAATACTGGTGTTTATATATGACTATCCCTAATTTGTGAAAATTCACTTAGTATCATTTCACTTTTATAGTGCTATTTATAGTAAAGTGCATGTAATAGTAATTAGTCACTTTTAAAAGTGAATAATTACTATTACATTAATCAAAAAAAATCTGAAGAGGATTTTTGCTTTTATGAAAAAAGAAATTGACTGGGGACTGGATGGCCATGAGGTAATGCAGTAGTTTACTATCCTCAAAATCTGGATTCAATTCCAGATCCTACATTTTCAGTTTTTCAAGGGGGGCTCTATTCCATTCTTCAATCTTCTTGTTCATCCCATTATGAGTATCCTTGACTTAATGGGGTTTGGTTTGCCCAACTTACTGCTGTAAGTTGGAGTAGTCTTTAAGGCAGAAATGGTGAAAATTTATGGATTGCTCACTACTAATATTTATTTTTATATTCCATTTTATTGTAATAAACTTAATAAACATAAAAATTTCCACAACCAGACACAAAAATGATGCTTTTTGTATCAGATTAATTGGTCTGGGACTCATACCAACCAATCACAAAATTTATTGACAACGTTGCCATCATAACTAAAAGTATTAGGACTATCTGCATTTTGAAAAATAAATATTTTTTTATAAACTTGTTATATAACTGAATAAAAGGAAAAGTAAGACTAGTATATGTATTTTATATACATACTAGCAAATCAGTTCTTAGTGTTGCTAGGCCAATCTATGAGTTTAAATATAATTATGAATTAATTTTTATATTTTCCAATTTCTCACCTAATAACGTAAAATCAATTCATAGTTATATCTTAAACCTATACAAAATACAGCAGATTGTGATTTTTGTTCCTCAATTACTTCATTTCTCTATGATTGACTGTGACTCAGTCTATCACCAATCAATCTAATTTCTTCTCTTAAGAAGACACTATTTTCCTTGTTTCATTTTCCATTCTTTTGTAAAATCCCCATGACATCATCAATTGCACTTATTATGAATGTCCATGCTTTGCTATGAATGATTTTTTCCTACTGTATTTAATAATTTTAAATAGTATAAATAAAATATATGAATAATAACAGATATAATCCCTGTGATGCAAGGTCACATTTAGATCATTATAGAGAAATTAAATTCAGCTCACTGCAATAGATTGGTATTATATGATGTTTTTCAATCTGATGTTTTAACTAAATCAAGTAAATTTTTGGTTTTAATTCATAAAAATCAAAAGGATTAATTTCATATATTGAAACAGAAGTGATTTTTATACTACATTTCATAAATTTTAATTTGTTATTAAAAATGCAGTAATATAGCAATTACTTTATACTGTATTTTGCAGATGTCATCAGGATTTTGCAAATTTCATAACTTTCTGGAGGGTTTAAGATTAGTCTTATCTTCATGAAAAATTTAAAGTTTCTAGCATGACTGGAAGTGCCTAAATAATTTATGCAAACGCACAAATATTGATTGATTATCATGTGTTGCTATTTATGTGACTTGGCTTTTTCATTATTATGACAATATTACAGGAAATAATTGTAGAAGTTCTCATTTGTTTAATATCTAATAATGCATTATTAATCAGCTTCTTTTTGCAAACTGAATTTTTATCATAACCTATTGAATAATATAATAAAAATATTACAATGTTGTTGTCATTTAAATATTTTTATGGTTGGTTCTCAAAAATTGATACAGTATAACTTGGATTTTGTAATTATCACATTTTGTTTTCTCTTGATATATATTTAAAATACAGTGTTCCAAAAAAATATACTCACACTTTAACAAGATATTAAACATATATTTAACTTTAATCAAGGTGTTTATTGACATATTTACAGGTCTAATAGGACAAATTAACAAAAAGTAATGATTTATTGAATGAATTAGTAGTAGTAGAGAGGGAGGGGCCTATGCAGCCCAAGCACTGCGACCAATACAGGTCTGTTGTGCACTATTGAATGGATTAGTCTCTTCCGTGAGTTCATTTACATATTCGTGCATGTTTCCAATGTTCAAATTGATTTCCACCATTTTCCAAACAAAGTTGATAATGTTGACCAATGGATGTAACAACATCCTTTGGAATTGCAAAATATTGCTTTCGAATTTCGTCTTTCAGATTAACTATTGCAGCTGGCTTTGCAGTGTAAACCTTATCCTTGAGATATCTGCACAAAAAGAAATCCATTGGTGTGAGGTCTGGGGAGCATGCAGGGAATTCAACAGTACCTCTTCACCCAATCCATCTGTCCAGAAGTGTTGCATCGAGATAGGTCCTTACATCATAATGGGTTGATAGTGAGTACATTTTTTTGGGACACCCTGTATTTGGACTTGATTTGTTTTCAAACAAATTAATACAAAATCTTTCAAAATTAAATATAATAAAATTTATGTATTTTATAACATATTGGCAACTTGATTATAAGATATTTACTTTGATTTGTATTATGTTCACAGTAAACTTTGTGCATACATAAAACAAATCTGATGGCCTTGAATACAAGTCATTTCATCTATTAAATTTTTTTTCTCATTCTTATATTGTATTTACATTTCTTTATATTCTCATCCATTAGATCAACTATTATGTATTTTTAATTTATAATTTTAAATAACTATTTTTGACTTTATGCTTTTGAATTTGTTTTTTTAATTGGACTATATTGCTATTTCATATTGTAAATACTTATCTTTTAATCATGCATTTACAATATGTATATACCAAGATAGTTTGAGATAGTTTTTATAAATTCGCCTTAATTTACATTTTTCTCTCTTTTATACCATTTTCATTTTTTTCCTGAAAATGTAAAATAAAGGTAACACTTATTAAAATCATAAAGGTATTGTCATAAAAATGCATATGAAATAGTAATTTGCCAGTTTAATAACTATTTTTGATATAGTTATGCAATAATAACTCCATGAAAATATATGAAACTATTTATTCCATCAACTTTATTATTTTGTATCTTCTTTCACTCTTCTTTCTTTGATTTAAATTTACATATTGTTATCAAGCAAATATCAATATATTATTTTTCGATTAATTTGTATTTTTTATTACATTTTTACACATTTTTTCCTTAAGTTCACAATTGATATTTTTTGGTGAACTGGAAAGCATTAAATTTTGCAGAATTCTCTAGCCAAACTTTTTTCTTTTAACATAAGATATGAAATCTAAAATTCTAAGTTTATAAATCTTTAAATCTTTTGTAAATTTCAAGATTCTTACTGCAATTTCAGATAGAATTCTGAAAATATTCTGTAGCATAGTGAATTTTTTAGTATCTATTTTGGTGTTTTTTAGTTTCTTCATAATAATGACTGCTATTTCAAATAATCTTTGTGACATTGTTATCTCAAATAATTTTTGTGTATATAATTTTCACATTCTTATATTTTTTAAATGTTTTTATAGAATTCTTCCACTTATTAGTATTATTATATATTTCCTAGTTGTTCAATATCTTTATGGTCATTTATAGATATCTTTGACTATTTTTCAATATACAAAGTGTAATAGATGAAGTAAAATAACAGTGATTATAAAATATCTTAGAGGGAATGATTAAAATGATTATTGTAATAAAATTTTGACAGCACTTTTTTGTAGAATTTTAATAGTGCAGGAATAGAGTTCTACAAGCCCAAATATATCAATATATACAAAGATATGTGCATATCCAAAATATGTTTTTGAAATCAGAATGAAAATTTTTAAAAAATATATCTGATATGTTAAAAAGAAGTGAATATCCAAGAATTGCATTAAAAGAGTCATAAGACAATATCATGTTCTTGTCAATGCTAAACCATTATTCTCTATCACAGTCTTACTTATTACTTTTTATGATATAAAGAAATCCTCTACTTACATGATTAATTCATTCTGAAATTCTTTGTATAAATTGAAAACTATACAAGTATAACAGTGCTTATTAAATATATACAAATATTTGCATTGATAAACAGAATGGTTAAATAAAATTAATGAGCATACTGTTAAAATTATTTAATTTATATTTTTGCAAATATATTACTTATAGCCTTAAATTTTAATCTCTATAATCAAACTGTATGACCATAGAGATGGAAATTTAAGACCATAAGCAATATTTTTGTGAAAATATAAATTGATTTATAAATTTTTTATTGTATTTTATAGAAATTCAATACAAATGAAAAGGCATACACTTACGTATTTGAAACCATGTAACTTTGGAATTTATTGTATACATATGCATGGATTCCTACATATAAAATCTGTATTTTATATAATAGAGATAATAAAGTTTTGAGGTTTACACTGATACATTCAAAATTTACATTGAAGCAATTAATAGTTTTAGAATTACAATATCAACACTTTGATTGGTGTGTCCCTATGATAAAATGATATCCTTTGTTATAGGAAACCATATTTCAATCAAATGTGGGCATTCCAGAAAACCTATATTCTTCATCTCTCTCATCTGCTATAAAAGTATGGAACTGTTTACACCATGGTATATGGCAGGGGTCACCAAACTTTTTGCACAGTGGGCCGGATAACTGACAAAATGACAAGCGTGGGCCGCATAATCATTATGTACAATACTTGCAAGCCAGAACAAAAGCTCTGAGAAAAAGACAAAAAACCAAGTTCAGCATTCGGTGTTAATCATGAGTGAGTGGCATGCAATGCACAAACTATCCTTACTTCGAGTAGCAGCATTTATCAAAGCAGCCATCATTAAAAAATTAATATTGACAGATTTTAAAGGTAGAGGGCACTCTAATTTTAAGAAAATGAATT
>WUQG02032580.1:0-10973 GCA_011317285.2 Androctonus mauritanicus
TATTTTGAATATAGCGATTTCTTATAAACTAATAAAAGACCTGAGCTCAGGCAGAACTCCGGATTTTGCAGAGTCGTATTAACCGTTAGGTTTAAGCATTTATTGTTGTTCTCACTCGCTAGAATTTGCGACTTTGCAATTTTTATAATTACTTGCTCTCTCATATATGTTCCTTACTCTTCTATATATACCCTTCATGAAACTGATTGATTGAATACCCATGTTTTTTCCATGGTCTATAATTCTTTCATATTCTTTCTTTTTCTTACCTTCTTCTATGCAGTGTATAAAAATCTTTCTATAGGTAGAGTAGAATGCCTATACTTGTAGGTGAAGGAGTTATTTGATCAAAAAAGTATGAGGACAGAATGTTAATTTCATATTGGATATTGTCATGGGCCCTATAGCAAACAATGCCAATATGAAAACAACTAAAATGTTGCTAAAGAACAAAACAAAGATGACATATAAAAGAGAATCAACAATATTTGGAAGGTTAAGAAATGACAAACAAATACAACCAAGGTCTGAAGAGTGAAGTCTATCAGATCCTGCAACAATGTAGAACAATTCTATATAGGGAGTGGTCTGAAGAAATTTAAATGATAGACTAGCAGAGCATAAAAATGACATCAAGAAAGATAAATTGACAATGGCACTAGCGAGATTAGCTTAAGAAGACATAAAAATAAAAATAGGAGGAAGCTAAAGTCATGAAGATATGCAATACAAAATCAAAGCCTTGCATATGAAACAATTGAAATACTGAAATGAATAAAGCAGGGAAGCATTATTAATGAACAACCAGCAGAAAATGTGTCAAAAGCATGGTACCTAGCAGTAAAAGAAGACTTTTGAGTTTTAAAGCATTAAATAAAATTTAAGAATAGCTAAAATGCAAGCATTGACAATCGACGTTCTACTGTTTTTTAGTAACCATAGTAACTCATGATGTGCAATCCACAAATTATTTTTAGTTTAAATTTATAAATTATTATTATTATTGTCATCATTTTCATCCATAATTTATAATTTGAAACATTTGTTCTAGAATAGGTAAATGTTCTTTGTAAAATACATTAATAGTTTTTGATGTACTGAAGAGGCTGCACCAAAAACATTATATTTATTTATACAAAAATATATTTTATTCAAATTATTGCTGCTCAATTAAGTGATAGTTTATAAAATATAAATCAGTGAAAGTAAATGAGCAGAAGCAAAGATCTCAAAGTAGAACTATTGCCTTAGATATAATCTGGAATGGAAGATTTAGTATCAGTAGTATGGCAACATTATTTTAATAAAATTTAATGAATTTTAAATAAGCAATAACTTTTTGAGTGAAGTGAATTTAATTTAGTATAAAAGTTGCCCTTATTATAAAATATTGTAAATCATTTTTTCCCATAATTTATATTTGTAATATAAAAGCATATAGATATTATTTATTTTATAAATAAATATTTATTATATTCAGATAAAAAGTTAAACTGAAATTTGAATATTTTATTAGTAACTTATTTGTTGTTCAAAAATTTTGAAATCAAGATAATTTTCAAATACAATATTTAGGTTTTAATATGACTTAACTGCTTATAATTCTAAGCTAATTATTATATTGTAAATGATAATACATTTGAAGTTTTTCATGTTTAAGGTACAGCAGACTGTTGATCATTTATTAGCTAAAAGAAATGCAATTCCAGTATCTGATACAGGAAATTCTAATTCAGGTAAACTTTATTAAATTTAACAATAAAAGTTATTAAGATACATAAAATGCAGTGATAAAAATCTGTTTGTACCTTTATATTATTTTAATTTTTATTATTAGATTATTTTTCTTTAAATGGCCATTGTCATATAACATATAACATAACATTATACATATAACAGTTCACTAGATTATTTAAAAATTTTATACTCTAATCAAACAATACTCCAAGTTTTTAAAATACTTATTTCATTTGAATTAATTCATGTAAGTTTTAGAATATTTTGAATTATAATATATATCAGTTACTAAATTACTATATCATAGTATGGCAATAAATTTAGTAATATGATGAGTTTATAATGTCTTTATAAATCCAGAATTGCTAGAAAGTAAATTGATGCTCCTTATAGAATGACAAAATTCTCTCCATATTCTCTTATAAATACATAAGGAGATGACTTCTTTTTACATTAAAAAACTGGAAGTTAAGTTCCATATCAATAGAAAAAATCCAAAAAAATTTTTTATATGAAATAATTTGATATTCCTCATTGCAAAATTATAATTAAAAATATATTGGACAATATTAAGATGGTTTTATAATTATAATAAATCTAATTATGTTCAATTTAATCTTTATAAAGTTGATGGCTGTTGTTCCCAGTAACTCCTTATATGGACAGCAAGGGCAAAAAATAAGCTCAATGAAAAGAAATGACAAAAATATAGACAAATTTAACATAGAAATGACTATATTCTTGTAATGCTTATACTTTTTATATATTAATATGAAATTTTTGATATAATTTGTTAATATTTAAAACTCTTAATTTATAAATTTTAATATAAATAAAAGCACTTAGAGCAGTTTAAGAAATATTTTAATATAGTAATAAACAAACGTTTTTGGTGCTGTACTCCATTATCAGGTTTGATTCTGTATAGAACTTTCAAATTATAATAGAATAAGAATAAACGTCATAGATTAAATACAATTCGGATTGAAAATTTACATAGTGAACAACTTTAAAACATTATTAACTTTTTTATAAAATAAATATAAAATTTTACTGTGTTTAAAATTTTCTCGCAGTTAGTACAATTAGTTCAATCACTAAAGCTTGAACCCACTTATCAGTGTTCTACAGATTCCTATTAAAACATATACCTAATACAACATCAATAGCAGAAGTCCTTAGAAAAATAACGTATCTACTATGCTGCAACTCCTAGTTTACCTACAGAAGCAAGTTTTACTAACAAGTCAAAGGGGTGCCCATAGAAAGTCCGTTCACCGCCACCCTAGCAGAAATATTACTTAGCAGCTTCGAAGAGTCAATTATACTAACATTAGAACACACTTCAACTTGCATGTAAAGCATATAGATGATGTCATGATCATATGGAACAACACAGATAAATCAAACAACTTAGCCCAAATGTTTACGAAAGACACCTATTCATATTGAACTGATCAGCAGATCCAGTTAGATTTAAAAAATTCAAAGCTTTTCAGAGCTGTATAGATATGCATATTGTCATAGAGCATATCTATACAGCTCTGAAAGCAAGGACTACCAAAAGGAAATACAAAAAGTGATTAAATGCAGACAAATGTAAGGTTATGATAAAGGCTTTGTATTAGATATAAAAAATAAAGTAGAAAAAAACATCAACTTCAACAACTCGCAACAAAGACAAACAGCCCAACAACAAGAAATAAATGCACAAGAAAACAAAGAATGTATTAAAGTACCATATCGGCTATCTAAGTATCCAGTTATAAAACAGACACTAAGATTAAAAGGAAAGAAGATGGCCGTCGAAAGAGCAATAACCAATTTTAACTTACTTAGGAACTGTAAAGACCCCAAACAAAAAAATGAAAAATCAGGAATCTGTATTCCAGTTGAAAACATGAGAAGACAAAAAGCCTCATATATAGGGGTTACTGGCCATACCCTAAAAGGAGGACTCCATGAACATGAAAAAAGACAAGGAATGGAACAGCACTACTGGCAAAATCCTACACATCAAACATAAAGGTTGACTGGGGAGGAGCAAAAATAATCAAACAAGCAATAAATATGAAACAAGGAGTAATTTCAGAAACATTAGAAATAGTTGAGGAAAAACATGAAAATATACAAAATGAAAAACATTGGAAAACTTACTAACTCTATGGCAGTACATAATAGATAAAATGTATTAAAAAATGAAAAGATCACACAGAAAAGACGTGTACTAATTGCGAGAAAATTTTAAACACAATAAAATTTTGTTTTTATAAAAAGTTAGTGAACGATTTTAAAACATTATTATGTAAATTTTCAATTCGAATTGTATTTAATCTACAACATCTGTTCTTATTCTATTATAATTTGAAAGTTCTATACAGAATCAAACCTGATGATGGCGTACAGCACCAAAAGCATTTGTTCATTACTATATTAAAATATTTCCTACACTGCTGTAAGGAACTGTCCTAAACTGTTTATTTATATTAAAAGTTAAAATAAGGTCGATAGCAGTAATCAAAAGTAAAGCAACTTTCAATTATATTTAAATATAAATTTAAATCAAATTATAGGAAATCAGAAACAATCAGTTATAGCAGAACAAATAAGAAGTGAAAACAAAAGTAAAGAAAATTCAGAAATGAAAGGAATATCTTCCAAAATAAAACAACAAAATTCATCATCCAGTTCTAATCAGTCTTCAGTTAATGAAGAAAAATCTCCCACAAAAACTATACCCAAGGTTCAGGTAAGATTTTAAATGTACTAATAGTTTTTCATCATAAACTTAATACAATTAAAACTTAATTCTAAGTTTTTTACTATTTAAATTTATCATTTAAGTCTAATTAAATATAGTCATACCTCATTATTGCAGCAGTTACATTCAAGACCATTGTTGTAAGGCAAATAAGTCTTTTTTTTATTTGCTAATGCATATAAAAGCCTAAAAACATATTTATACTATTATTCAACAAATGCTCAGTAATGCTAGGCCTAAAAAACTTGGACAGATAACTGTTTTATACCATTCTCTCTAGTCTCTCTCTTGGAGAATTTAGATTTAATTCCAGCTCTCCCACGTTCAGTTTTTCAGATGATGATCTAAGTCCTGTTCTAGCTATGTATATTTTGTATATAATTTTAATTTTCAGATAGATATAAAATAAAAACATTTAATATAATTGAGAAGTATGGTATTGTGAAATGTCATAAAGTGAAGTATGCTCATATATATAATAATAATTTTTTTTTATCATTCATACCATAATTATTATAATTAAGTGAAAAGTTGTACAAATAGCATTCAAACATACTGTGCTTATTTTACAGAAATAAGCACAGTATGTTAATCTTCCCATTGTGGAATCTTCCTACAATTTTTAAAAATATACTTAATATTTTTGTGATGATAAGTAGGGCATTGAAATTGACAATGCTCAGTCTGATAACAGAAATTTCAAATTAATTTTTAATAATTTTAAAAAATTTCATGAAAATTGATCACTTTATATTCTTTACAGTTTTTGTCATAAATTCGTATGAATTTTATGTATTATAAATATTAATAAGTTATTAAAAATCCACAAATTATAAACAATTTTTAAGAAATAAATAATAATTCATTGAATTTTGATTCATTAGATACAGAATATGATGATGCAGTTAAAAAAAAACAATGGCATAAAAAAATCATAGCAGTTCAGGTTGAATGCAATCAAATATAAATAGAAATTATTTGATTTATAAATTATATTGTAAATAATCTCTTAATTATTCATTAATTTTGGAAAAATTAAAAACACTTATTCTGTAGTTTTAGAAACTCATCTGATATACTGAAAAATATTTAAAAATTTATTAATCAAATTTTGAAATTAACAGTTGAAACTAATTTTATGATTCATATCAGATGCAAAAATGGAATAGAATTTAGCAAATTATTAATAATTTGGTGCACTATATAAGTAAAGGATATATATCAACTTACTTGAAACTATACAGGGTGTATCTTACTACCTGTACCACTTTTTCCCTCAGAAACATGATGAGATAGGAAGTAGAAAGAAAAATTTTGATGACCGAAGTACATCTGGAGAATTGAATGTTCATGATAAAAATTTTGTGGGCCACTGGAAGTAGAGAGTACAAGGGGTCTACTTTAAAATCTCCAATGAAAAACATATGCCAATTTAGACATAATTAGATAAAACTGTAAAAAACAATTTTTTGTTTTGAAAGTTTATCATCACCTACAGGTTGGGAGATACCACAAAAAAAAATGCTGACATAATACCACTGATAGGAATATTCAAACAACAAGAAGAAAAAAAATCCAACAGATGACATCTGTGCACCCATAAAGGGCTGAAACAAGTTGGGGAAACCCTTGTTTTTGATTATGGCTCTGTGCCAAACTGTGATGGCGAAAGACTTGTCACACTTGTGGTTCAAGTACTATCACTGAATACCTGAATTGGCCTTAAATCTGCATAATACTGCTCTTTGCAGTTGAAATAATTTCTGCAGTGTACTCAGATGCCCTCTGTTGGAGTTTTCTTCTTCTTACTGCTTGAATAGCCCAATGGGTGGTACATATGGCAACATCTTTTTTTGTGATATCTGAAATCCGTAAGTGATATTAAGAAATTTTCAAAACAAAAGTTGTTTACTTTTTACAGTTTTATCCAATTATACCCAAATTGGCATATGTTTTTATTGGAGATTTCATAGTTGACCCCTTGTGCCTTATTTCTGGTGGGCCCCCATAATTTTTATTGTGACCATTCGATTCTCTAGATACACTTTTTGGTCATCAAAATTTTCCTCCTTACTTCCTATCTCATTGTTTCCAAGAAAAAGTGATACGGATAGTAAGATACACCCTGTGTATTCATCAGTTGTTAAAATATATAATTTTCCTGTCTTATGACATATAGCAATTAAGAACTATCATATATTTTAGAAGAAAAATTTTAAATAACTAATTTGCCACAAAAAAATTTATTCATATAGTGAATTAAACATAAGAAATTTAAAGCAAACACAAAACAATTAATTTGGACTAATAATCAACCTAGTTATATTATTAGGAGAGATTATTAAATTAATAATAATAATTTAATAATCTCTCCTAATAATATAACTAAAGTTGGATTAAGATTATTAACTTACTTGGATCATTAAGGTTTTAGGATGAAGAAATGATGTGATTAAAATATTTCAAATAAATAATTGTATTCATTTTTTATATTAATTAAGTCTTTTAAAAATGTTTTATTATTCCTTCTCAAACAATATTAAAATGTCTAAAAAATATTTTGTACAGCCAAGTGATCATCAGGCAAAAGTAGATAAAGATGGAATGTATTTATTTGTGATATTTATTGAAAGTGTAGATGACAAACCATTTAATATCACAGGTAGGAGATTTAAAATTTAATATATTTATAATTTTATTAATGAATATTAATCCACGACAATGTAATTTTTAGAAACAAACTTTACAAATAGATTATAAACTTTAATTTAATAACAAAAATTAATTAAAAGGTTAATATAATCTAAATTAAGATTTTTAACATCTATACATAATGAGAAATCCATCTATATATATTATATTTATATTTTTCTTAAAATTTTAGGAAAACAATATATTGACAATTCCAATTATAGCCATTCCCTGACATTTATAACATCTGCATATCTGAGTGTTGTGTATGCCATATTATATATAATAATTTACATAAAATTATTGCTTAGCATATATTATTTTCAATTATAATTAAATACATAGTTTGTTTACAAAGAATAAGATATACAATAATCATAATACAATTCATACATATAATATAGATATACATGGTTCATTATTAATAATCTATTAGGATAGATTATTAATAATGAACTATCATTAGTAATATTTTTTGATGATGATGATAAATTGTATGATTTACTACATAAAATTCAATGAGCACTATAATTTAAAATAAATTTTGATTGATTTTTTTGTTACATAAAGTTGAATATATATAAATGGGGGAGAGCGTGATATATTTTCTCCTGATGATAATATGCATCTTATACATAATCATTCAATAAAAAAAATGGAAATTTTATTGGAATGTTAAATTATTTTATAGATAGATATTTATTTTTTGTACATGCTCCTCATATGAATTTTCTATCTGTGTGGATAATGTTTGAAATTGTCATAGAATTTTACTTAGTTCAGCATATTCTAAAATATCTGAATTTTATCTTGCTTAAAATTATTTTTGTGACATTCTAACAATAGTTAAAATCTTAAGTTGTAAATGTTACCTATATTTTAATCTATTGCATATCATATAAAAATTAACAGCTGAATTTTTTTTTTTAATTTTATATTTGATTTAAGAAATTTCCATTTTTTGTGTGAGAGATTTTTCTCTTCTATTATCATTTTAAATTCATCTAATAGATATCTAAATTTGATTTATTTTTTATTGTATCCAGAATTTTGGGATTCTTTTCTCTGTGCCAATATACATTATGTACAAGCACCATGTATATGCATTCACATATATTTACACACACCCCCACACCCCCCACACATACTCTCTCTCTCTCATTATTATAGATACAGAAATATATGCCATCTTAAGAGAATAGAATAATGTCTATTACTGCTGCTTACTTTGACTGTAGAGAATTAGAATATAATTATATATTCTAAATTATATGGTAATATCTTAACTATACAATTTGATTTCATGAATTTTGGATTTCAATAAAAGTTTCATGTAAATATTAAAAAACATGCACTACAATTTGCCATATTTTTCATCTACAAAGGATTGCTTAATTGTACTTTTAATTAGTGAATAGAAAATAAATTATACATTTCTATATATATATAAAAAATATATTAATTATTTTATAATAATTAATTATACATAAACTTGATATACATAAATTTGAGGCCTATATTTATACTATATATTAAATTATAATGACAATTTGAAAATAAATAATTTGCCTTTCAACATTTTTTACATAAAGTCAAATTTATATAATTCATAGTGCATTTATTTAAAAATTGATAAAAGTAATCTGATAAATTCTAGCACCTAACCTTAACAATTTTAAAATATAAAAAATATTTTAACAGTAAAATTTGTAGTATACACCATCTTTCAGCAATATTCTAATAATTACAGAACATATTTAAAATATATTATATAGGAACATTTGTTATTGCATGTTTTAGAATTTAAATAAAATAAATCATTATCATAGTTTATAATTATAACCAATATTACAATTTTTTACAGCAAAAAATTGCAGCATAATGATTTATTTAGATTCTAGAACATGCAATAATGAATGTTTTGACATAATATATTTTAAATATGTTCTGCAATTATTAGAATATTGCTGAAGATGGTCTATATAAAAAATGTTACTGTTAATAAAATATTTTTTATACTTTAAAACTGCTAATAGGTGCTAGAATTTATTGGATTTGAAAAATAATTTAATAGATAAGCAGAATTAAATAGATGTAAACGTGTTTTTCCCTTCTGATTATTAATTTATATAAATAGTATATTAAAATTTCTGAATTGTAATATCATTTTTAAAAAATGTTAGGTTTTAAAGAATTTTAGATAATTCAATTTATTAGATTTTTTTATCAAATAGATTTTTTCTACATATTTATTTGCATGTATTCTCTATAACTTGAAAGTTAAGTAAAAGAATTTGTGTGTGTTAATTGCTTTAGCTTTCACAATAATATAGGTATAATATATAAAAATACATTAAAAAATACAAATGTCGGTTTATTTATTTCAAATTTCCCTATCCATATACAATATGATAGTTCAGTTAGCTGTTTCAAGAAACATGTATTAAAACCATAATCATTTTGCACTTGTGTGTGTGGGGTACTCCATAAAAAATTAGTGTTTGTCATTAAAAATTAATAAATGCGCACACGCACGCGCACACGCACACACACACACACACACACACACACACACACACACAGAGTAGATTTCATTATATAAGTAGTCCTCAAAACATCATTGACTTATCATTCATACTTATGGCAGTGATATAATCAGTAAGTTCTTAATTCGTCAATTCAATTCATATGCATGAATCTATGCACAATTGTCTGATAAACAAAAAGCATCCTTTTTTTGTGCCTGCTTCTTGTATTTTTGTGTTCATTAAAGTGTATTATGATAAATAGAATGCAATTATATTTGCAGCCTATAAATTTTGATTATTTGCAGCTTCCAACTTCCTTGACTTATGGTTCAGAGTTTGAGCCAAAGCATATCATAAATTGAGGACTACCTGTATATACAATATGTCCAGAACTAACCTAAAACTGATACCAAATATAGCATATTATGAAAATATCAATTTCTGAAAATATCTGTATAGCAATTGACAGTTATAGGTTAAAAATGAAGCCATAGACCAAGTGATAAATCAGTGCCATGAGTTTGTTAAGAATTTGATTTAATCTGAAATCACGATATTTCATACAATATATCAATATAATGGAAAGATAGCTACAATAAGTCCTTGTTTAATGTCACATCAGTTAAATTCATAAAGTTAAAATGTTTTCAGTTAAAAAATACATAAATTATTTAATTAAATTTTAAAGAACATACCCGAGATTTTCTATACAAATATTAGTCTCAATTTAGTGATTTTTATTTACATTGTATTTTTGCACATATAATGTTGTATTTTGTTATATTGCCAACAAAAGCTAAATTAAATTAATTAAAACATTAAAGATTTAAAGTAGCAAAACAGAATCAAATCTTATTTTCTTATTTTCTTTTCATAATAAAGAAATAAGATGGAAACCAATAGTAATTATAGAAAACAGTGATCATATTTTATATGAGACTAACTCAAGTATACAATATTGTCTTGAACAATATATTCATTTATATTATACAACTAAGAAGCTATTCTGCTGGATTAATTGATTGGAAATACTTCAGTTCTCAAATCATAGGGCCTAGGATTAAATTAGGAGTCCATTCCTTAGAAAATTTATATGAGGAATCCATGAGAGCTTACTGATCCTCACCCTATACATTCCAGCTGATCTCCAAAATGTTGATAACTTATGATAGGACTTAGAGCAGTGGTTCCCAACCTTTTTCTCCTTGCGAACCCCTTGTAAAATCCGAAAGAAATTGGCGAACCCCTTGTGTAGT
>WUQG02032591.1:0-10973 GCA_011317285.2 Androctonus mauritanicus
CTCTTCTGTTTGATGGAATCACTCAATTTGTCCAATTGGTGGCAGTACACTTGTGAATTAATTGTGGAATTGTCTGTAGAAGATCAAAAAAAATAATTCCCTTGAAATTCCACCAAATAGAGAGCATCACTTTTTTTTGATGAATATCTGCTTTCGAAGTGCTTTGAGCTAGCTCATCTCTTCTGTTGCACAATCTATTGCGTTCAACATTGTTGTAAATAATCCATTTTTCATTGCCATTTATGATTCACTTCAGAAAATGGATCATTTTCCTGACATTTGAGCAGCAAATCACAGATGTCAACACAATGGAAGCAAACCTTTTTCCTTGAGAATGTGTGGAACCTAAATATCGAGTTTTTTGAAATGAAACAAAGTTGTTTCATATGGTCATAAACAGTCGAATTTGACAAATTCAATCTCAACAATTTCTTGTGTTGTTATTTACTGATTTGCTTCAACCAATGCCTTTTTTTGTCTTCATTAGCTTCAACTGGCCTTTCGGAACGTGGTGCATTTTTAATATCGAAATTGCCAGAACAAAATTTTGCAAACCAGTTTTGGCACTGGTATTCTGTTAATACATCTTCTCTATATACTTCACATAACCTTTTTCTTGCTTGAACAACATTCTTACCTTTTCAGAGATAAAAAAGCAAAGTATGTCGAAAGTGCTGCTTTTTGTTTTACATTTTTGATATGACACAAAAAAAACAATTGCACAGAACCAAAAGTATTTTTTTTTTATAAATAAGCCTTGAAATGTCAGCTATCAAAATAATGACAATATGGCTTAAAACAAAATTGGCAGGTTAAAATATACAACTAATGCCACTCATGGGGAAAAAACGGAATTACTTTCTGAACAACCCTATAGTTGATGGCAATAATGAATTAGATATTTTAGATAAAAGGCAAAGTTCATTAGATAAAATACAAAAGAAGCGATTCCTTGGATTTGTATAAAAAATTTTCATCTGCAAAAATATTTAAAAATCATTTTTTATAATTTAGATTTCCTGCTGTACTGCAATTTTACATAGTAGTATCATAATGACAATTATGTAATGCTATAACAAGATTTAATTAGAGCATTATTATTTATAGTTATATGATCATAATTATGTTGTGACAATTATCGTATAGTGTAATTTGTATACATGATTCACATTATAATAATTCTGTCTTATAAACACAGTGTGCGTGCATTTAATTATACCATCATAATGTAATAATTTATGCAGATTAATTTATGTAACATTATCAGAACTGAAAATGTTACATAAATCAATGTTCCTTTAAATGCAAATATTAAATTTTTATATACAATTAACAAATCTTTCAAATATATTTTGCTAATTTAATAATTAAAAAAAAAAAAAAATAATAATAATAATAATAATAACACTAAAATTCATATTAAAGAAGAAAGAATTAAAGAAATAAAGTTTTGGAAAAATGAAGAAGACAATCGAATTGGACGCTTACAAGAATGCATCAACAGATTACTAGAATTCAAAGATCGACTGAAAAATGCTATAGCACATTATTCACCTCTATTAACAGCAGTTTCGCAATGTTTATTACTGAGGTAAATTTAAGTTTTATGACAACAACGATTATCTTTTTGCAATAATTTCTTTAATCCAATAGAACAGATCGACTTGGAATTGAACGAGTGGATGACAGACCACAGCAGATGTTACAGAAAGGTTTAATTTGTTTTCGTGAATTAATTAAAATTTTGGAAATGACATTATCCAACGTAATAGAACAAATAAGGTAAATATATAAATATATTAATATGACGATTTACATTACAAACTATTTCCAGACTTAATAGTCTTACAATAATAAGATAGTAAATGATATTAACGAGATGATTATTTTGTTTAAATCATCATAGATCCGACAGAGCTGCAGCTTTTAGATTAAACCAAGATTTGAACAACAAATATACTGCTTTAGATATTGATATGATTACAGGAAATATCTCACTTCCTAGACCGCCACCAGAATTAAAGCCTATAAATTGTCCTGAACCAAGGTGCAATAAAATTATTTTTTTAAGAATTTTTAATCTAAATTTTATTTTATACCTTTTCTAAATTTTAATTTTAGGACAATAACATTAGATGATTGGTTAGGATTCTGTATGCATAATATCAAAAAAGCTGAAGAAGAAATAGAAAAATCCCAAAAATTGTATGTCAAAACAGAAGAAAGATTAAACGAATGCTATAGAGATTTCTATAAACAATATAATCTTATAATTGAATCAATGGAAGATCGAGTGAGAGAGACGAGAGAGGCAAAGTCCACATTAGAAGATCATCTAGCAAAGGTAAATTTTTATTAATTTCACAATAATTTCTATACTTCATGAAAATTTATTCCTTTGACAGATAATGAGGGAAATTGAAAATATCAATGAACCAATTTTGAGAATTCAAGAATCGATTGATCTGAAAATATCAGGACTCTCATTATCGCAAGAGAGATTAAATGCAAGACGATATAGGCCACACGCCGAACTTTGCAGAGACAAAGTAGAATTGGAACTTGAAAGAGAGGTAAGTTTAAAAATAAACACAAAATTTTGGAATTGTTTCATTTTTCCTAACTCTCGACATTTCACAGATAATCCATTTAGACGATTCCATTCAGCAACTACAAGCCCGAATGAAATGGGCACAGAACATGCTCAAGTCGCTTCATAACGTACGTTTAAATTTAGAAGATGACATACGTAAAAAATCTCATACAATATATCTTGACGAAGTTCAATGTTTGCCGATAATGGAAAAAATTAACGTAGTTCCGTTTTAAAAATTAATATTGAAAAGATAATGAATAAAATTCAAAAATTGATATCTAAACTAAATTAATTTTAACAAGTTTTATATATTTCAAAATAAAATTACTCAAAACAATAATTTCATATTAAAATTTATTTTAATTATACATACCAAAATGTAAATTCAATTTCATTGTATTTTTCTTTAATATATGGAAAAAATGACTTTACATTAAATAAAATATATTTTCACTTTTTACAGAACATCCTATACAGATATTGGTTTAAAAAGTGACAAAAATTATGCACAAGTTCCAATTTATTGTGTGCCGTTGTGATTTTATTTAGAAAAGTAATCACAGTGGCAGAAACATTGCACTTGTTGAGTATCAGCTTTAAGCGAATGAAAATGTTAAAATATTAGTGCCATTGTACAAATTGCAATTAGTAGTTCATTCAACAGTCCACGTTATATAAAGATGCACTTTTGCAATACTTTCATATGTACATCTCGTTAAAATCTTGTTTAATTTTCCAAAAAAAACTATGCGCTCTATCCATAAATAGACTATAGAAATCACATTTCTTCCAAGAATGGAATGATATATTCTGAATGTGTTTTAATGTCAAATTTACAAGATGAATATATTTTTAAATTATTCCTGCCTTTCTTGTGGAAAATGCTTTGCAATGACTTCTTCTCGTATCGATTTATCATCTGGATATTCACTTTCTTTTTCTTCATTTGGCACATAGTGAGTAGAACAATAATGTTGAAAATATTTTCCTATTTCTGGATGTGATATTGGTTTTGGATATTCTGTTATCTCAAGGTTTTCTGAAAAATAATGAAAATATTTTAGAGACTTAATTTTTTTCAGGCATCAAATAATTAATTTGCATTGTATGTTTTGTGTAAATGTAAATTAGGTTGTTTGTGACTCTGATACTGTTGCCATTTTGGCTCCAAAAGTACCGAAATAACTTTATATACTGTATAGTATATTTTTTAACCAATAGTATATAATAAAAATTTCTTATTTCACAGATTTTAATGGAAATATTCCGAATATAAAGTGAGGAATTTTGATGTAATTGCTGCCATCTTAAAATACTGTCAATATATTAATTAACTTTGTAATTTTACATTATAGTGGTTGTTAGAACATCTTTCTATCATATTATTTAAAACTATTCAAGAGTTGAATTTCATGAAATTTGAAAATGAAATTTCACGTTTGTAAGTGCGAATGTTCATAATTAGAGGAACACTTGTATTAAAAGACAAAATTCTCTCTCTTCTTGTTTAAATTAAATATATATGTACTTAGGAGGCACATAACACTGTCTAAATTTTTTAAATTGAACATAGTGTCATATGCCTCGAAAGGTACAGATATTAAAAATATAGGTATAGAATGTAATTTTAGCCTACTGTCCAAAAGAAAGTGAAATTTATGAAATCATCACATTGCTTGTCCGTTTATCTCACTCCATTTGAATTAATTAGTATATTTCTATGAAATTTTTTACTAATATCCTGTCAAGAATGGTAATCTCCGACACATCATTTTTTAGATATCTAGTTTCAGCCATTTAACAATGCAAACATTTAAATTTCAATATATATTAAGGGAATATTTCAGAATTATTTATTGGATTACTATAAAATTTAACAGATAGTTTGAGTTATTGAAGATTTTGATGAAACATCAGTTCCCTTTATATTCAAATCATTTAAAAATGGCAGACATTCAAACTTCAAAAGTTATTAGAGCACTATTTCAACTATTTGAATGAATCGAGTTCTAGAAAATGACTATAAATAAACCAGCACTAATATAGTAGTATTACAAGGAAAAAAAAAGCGTTTATTGAAACAGTTTATATTAAGTAACTCTCTTCAGCAACTATAGATTCACAAAATATTATAAACATTTCCATCTGGAATTCAGACAGAAACATATGTAACACTTTGTGAATCTATGGTTGCTGAAGAAAGTTACTTGATGTAACCTAAAACGTTTCAATAAATGTGTTTTTTCTTGGTCATACTGCTATATTAGTGCTGGTTTATTTATAATCTTTCTAAAACTTGACTCATATCTTTGGATATTTCCTTATCTATTGAATGAATTTTAATAAATAAGTGATAAAATTAGTTTAGCAGTTGTGAAATATTCTTTAATTATTGCAAACGTTTTCGGAAAACAAGGTTACCATCTTCAGGCTTACACAAGCAGTGGTTTTTTTAGAAATTTTACTACACATTCTAAAAAAAAGCTGCTTGTGTAAGCCTGAAGAAGGTAACCTTGTTTGCCGAAAACGTTTACAATAATTAAAGAATATTTCACAACTGCTAAAGTGTTAGATCTTATTAATTAATAAACTGTAAATGTGCTAAAGGCAATTTTTTAAAGAATTACACAAAGATAATTTTATTATTAATTGATCTTAATTTTAAATCTGTAGATAGATTTATTCAATTAAAAATGATAGGCAAAGATTTCCCAGTAATAATAATGATACTATATAATAGATTTTTATGACAGCCAACACATAGTTTGCCAATGGAGGTGATTTTGATGAAGTATATTTAATCCTGTATCTTTAGTCATTCCGAAATAGAGAAAATATTCAGAAAATAGTCATTACTTCTTTTCTGAGCAACTTGTTATATATTTTGGAGATCTCCTTTATACAAGGAGGTCTCCGAATTATGATGGAAATATATTTTAAAAATTAATCTAAATTAATTTTTTGTGGTTATATTTTTTACTACACAATCGTTTTTCCAAAAATAATTAATTTCTATGTTTTATAAAAGTATAATAATATTACATAAACTGCATCATTTTATAAAAAATATCAGGTAATTATTTTCAAAAAATCAAATAAAAAAAAATTATGTGAGTTTTCTAAAATAAGCATTTTACCTTGGGCAGCGTAACGATTGGAACCATCTTCAACTAATACATTATAAAAAGGTTGTTTTTCTCTGTGGGGCAAATTATATACACCCATTTGATATATCCAATCTCGACTAGCTTCACAAATAGGATCCCAACCATAAATAACACAAATATAATTATATCTGAAAAATATAAATTCTGTAATTTAAATGCATTAACACACACAACTTATATAGTTTTATACATACAGTCAATTTGCGATAAGTTGAAGTTCATTTGTATCAAAGTTATCAGAAGTTCGACTAATTGTGAGCAATTAAAATCTAATTAAATTCGCAGTTTATATATAAATAATTAGAAATTTTGTAGAAAAATTTCATAATGTAAGATTTAACTTTACAATGATTTTTCAAAATTAGTTTATATGAATATAATAGAAATCATTTACCATCTATCAGTACTTAAAATAGAAATTTTTAAAGTTAAATCTTATAAAATACTGAATGCTTACTTTTTGTGTCTCATGATCATACCAACTGCATATTCAATATTAACATTATTATTACGATGCTTTATTTTAACCTAAAATCAGTACACTGATTAATATATAATTCTTTAATTATATCAAAATTATAGAATTAATTCACTTGAAAAATATATATATTTACCGTTTATACAATTAATCAAAAAGTAACAAATATTCAACAACCTTTTTTGTTTGTTGATGACTCCTTTGTAGGGCCATTTGACTCTGTGCTGCTTGACATACATAATCCACAATCCCTATTGAAGCAGGATCCCGTGTCGATATTCCTTGGAGAAGTGACATTACCTATAATGAATAACTTTCAAATTAATTTAAAAATTTGATAACAGTTATTAAATATAAAATAATTTATAAATTACTTTTGTTAAATTAATATTAAGATGCAGATATACTCTGGCTAATAGCAACTGATGTTCCACGTCATCGGGACTAAGAATAGCAAGAAGTTCTAAAGCGTTGCGAAGACACATCAATCCATCTCCCATACTTTCTTGTTGTCTTCCAACATCAACAAGATTCCAACACATTCTTTTAAATACCTAAAATTATTTATTTTAAAATTTTATCTTAAAAATCTTATAATAAAATTATATTACTTGCCTGAACTGGTTCAATAGTGTTGTACCAGTTTTCTGCCATTGGAGAATAACCTGGTACCAAATCTTTGCAATCTTTTTGACACAGAAACTTTCCATAATCAAATACATCGATGAAGGTATATTTCTGATCAGCAGGTAAACTAGAATAATAACTTTCTTTTATATTGCTATTGATTTTTAACAATTAAAATAATTTGTAATGTAATTTCTTTATTTCGAAATGCAATTAGTTTTATATTTATCATCAATACATCATAGTTTAAATAATCTAATAAATACTGTTAATATAAGCCAAACAAAATAAAATTAAATTTTGGAAGCATAACTTTTAAGATATGTTACAAAATAGTATATATCAAATTACTATTAAATGAAAAAGCTATTTAAAATACACAGGAGGAGTGAATACACAGAAGTTCTCAGTTTACAAATTCTTATTTTACAAATTTCTGTTTGGGAATTTTAAAACATGAAACATCAAATAAAATAAAATAAAATAAAAAATTGAAAATATGAACCTTAATTAAAATAAATAAATGCTAAATATTTATAAAAAGACATTTTGATCCACATATACAGCTATACTATATTGTATAGCTGTATATGTGAATCAAAGTGCCTGATTTTGTAGCAACTGATCAACTGATTTTGTTGCAAAACTTCATTATCTGAAACAAAACCAAAATAGTAGTCAAAAAGCACCCTTTGCTTTTATTGGTATATTATATATATAACTTCCATTTCAGATTTCTATCTAAGCTTGCCACAAACTTGTCAATACTGTAGCAATCTGATCACATTTGACATCATACCAAAATCAAGTGGACAGCTTGTTACTGCACGCTTGTTGCAATGACATTAACACATTTGATGAAAAAACAGAACAAGCAATATCTTGAAAATCAAATATGTTAGATATTTGGTGCAATGGGACATGCACAACGAAAACTTTGGAAAATTGAGCATGTGTATTTAGATATCATTATTCAGTACATGTGCTTTTGGATGAAGTTAATTAGCATGTAACATGTCTTCTCTATATGTTGCCATTATAAAAAGTTCTATAAGACTGCTTACTAAGAGTTCAAAATCCACATGACAAATAAGCACGTTAAGTAAGCACGCTTTTTTTCTGTATAACGTTTTGGACTATGATTTTAGTCCCTCGTCAGTACATAATACAGAAACATACTCACTATAGACATAAACATCATATATACAAAATAACCGTTACAGTTCTGTTAAGAGTAGGTTTTTACCCTTTGTTTTTAATTTTAAAATATTTTGTTCATAATTTTGTTCAATATATATTTTTTTTGTTCAATATTTTGTTCATAATTTCAAAATTGTTCTTAGTTCCGTTGTTTCCATAGCAATAATGAAACCTTCGCCTAATGTTCGATATTCTTTTGTTTAAAACATTCTAAAGTTTTGTAGCCTGAAGAGGGTGGTAGAAAGCCACCGAAAACGTTAGCTCGATTAAATAAAAATATATTTTACTGCCAACTAGTGCTACATTTGTTTCAATCCTGCTTTGAACTGTAAATAGGCAATGTGTTCCTAAGAATTATGAATATGTTCCTAAATTCTAATCACAATTTTATATTTTTTATAGTGACATTTTGCTAATTTTAATGATCAGACAATAAATATCGCAACTGAATAAAACATAGTATTTTTTTTAAAATACAAGTCAAGTTTGTTTTTATTTCGGATAATGGCAAATTTTGTGTGTAGTTAATTATTTAAAATAAAATTTAAAGTTAATAATTAAAATTAAAAAAATAAAAAATACCTAGGATGTTCTTGCCATTTTAGAAGAAAATGACCTGGGAAATTAACTGGTTGACACACAACACCAAGTCTCCTTGCTATGGAAGCATAAATTATGCACAGAGTAATAGGTATTCCCATTTTTTTGCAAAGTACCTATCGTTTTTTTTAATAATATGAGAAATTTTTTTAAATAGTCAATTATATATAAAATTTAAAATACATATTAAATTTAGACAAATAATAAATGTTCACATACACACATACTTAAAATTATTCAGATAAATTCTAATAAATTTGCATTTTATTAATCTTTATAATATAAAATATTATATGGTAAATCACGATAATTATTCATATTATTAGTTTAACATACGTTAAATCATTTTATGTTAACATGCATTTCTGTACGATATCAAGTATTGACATTATTATTTATTTAATCTTGAAATAATTATATTAATTAGCTTATATATATATAATAAGCTAATATTATAATAAATAATATATAATTATATATTATTATATTAATTAATATAATTATGAAAGCTAATTAACTTCATTAGCTATATTTTTGTTGTTATTCTCTACAGATCATAATAAGAATATCATATTAATAAATATGGCATTTTTATTATTATCTCTGGAGAATACTAGAACATATTCATTTTGTTATTAATGTAGTTCTGGAAAAATTACTTTCCATCTTCAGGCTACATATAATAGTTAAGAAATAAGAACACGGAACAGGAAGTTCTATGTTCTTATTTCTATCCATAATTTTCAGATAATCACTGCCTAACTCTAGTATAATAACAACAAAACAATTCACAGCATTACTTGGCAGTTCGAGTTCAAATAGCATCCTTTATTAATCAAATGCAAAATTAGATACATACAATATATCTAATTTAGTTAAAATGTTTTCTGAAACGTTTTAAAAAACTTGGAAGAATGTTCCCAAGGCAACGAAAAACTGTCCACCAGTTAATATGTTCTATGCTCGTTTGTTCCATGATATTGGAGCATTTTTGAAATCATTGTAGCCTGATGACGGTGGCCGAGTACCACCGAAAATGTTTGCATTTGATTAATAAAGGAATGCTATTTGAACTCGAACTGCCGAGTAATGCTGTGAATTGTTTTGTTCATATTATTCTTATTTCTGTGTGTAGCCTGAAGATGGCAAGTACTTTTTGCCAAAAACATTAGCAAAATAAAGTATTCCATAACTGCATAATTGTGCTAAATTTTTTCTTTAATAGTATTACAAGTATTTAAGCAGTATAATTTGAAGAAATGAACGTAGTTCTAAAATTTAATAATTTGTTAAGTAAAGTTCAATCTCCCACATTTTAATGAAAGTAAAAAATTTTGAGATGAATTTTTATTTGTACTAAGAGAAGTATCTGCTCTATTTCACAAAAAGGTAATATTCAAAAGTCCATTGTTTCAATATAGAAACTTCAAAAATAAGAACAAATAGTACTTTTAGCAGTAACATAAATATACTTTTAATTATAATTTTAATACTTTTAGCTAATACATAGTTATCTTCAGCATAGATAGAATAAATTTAAAATACAAAAAATAATAGAAGCTAGAACAGCATTTAAAATTGAAATACTTATGAGATTCATATTCCAAGCTGGTTCAGCATCAATTACTAAAAAAATAATACTCAGAAGTCTATTACTTCAACATTCCATCTACTGCTGAAGATGACTGTATTAGATGAAAGTTCTATGTTTATAATTAGAGTATATTTATGCGACTATTAAAAATGCTAATTCTTTTTATTTTTAAATGTAATACTTCTCTTTATTCATTTGGTTTATTGACACACACTTACTGTAATCATCATTACAGCTCAAATTTTACTCACTATTATTTTAGTTTTATCTCATCCTTTATCACTCCAAGATCGAGTATGATTTGAAAGGCTGTTCACCTGTTTTTCCCACCCTTGTCAATTACATTTTGACAGGGTCTAATTTCCTTATTTTTACTTATATTGCAAAATAATTTTTAAAATATCAATTTTCATCATCATGCTGTTCATTCTTTTATCATAATAACCAAAATTTTGCTAAAATGTGGATTTTTAAATAATTTTTCATTCCAATTTAATCGGAATTGTCTAATAGAAGCGTCATCTTTGGACTGCCCAAAATTCAAGAACCTCTCATCCAAATTTATCTGAGTTGTTGTATCATGTTCCACATCTCCTTCTTACTTTATATTTATTTCATTTTTCAGATACCTTGATCTAATAAATTATAAGTTAGGAAAGTTTGGCCCCTTGTAAATAATATGATTGTAGTATTTTTCCACACACAAAATTG
>WUQG02032602.1:0-10972 GCA_011317285.2 Androctonus mauritanicus
TATTCCTGCCATAGAGCTGTTGTTACTTGTGTAATTTGTCTACTGTAAGGCAGTGTAGTATTTCTAAGTCTTTGTACAGTAGTTTATGAACTAGATATTAAGTGATAGGAAGTAAAGATAATATGAGAGACTAGAATCCAAAACAGGGAAGAATAGCAGACTTCTAATTAGAAACAGGAGGGGAAAGTATGATTTTAATAAGTTAGATCCTTATATTGCGAATTTGATTTAGAAGTGGTGTAGGATTGGATAAATGCAATGATTTCGGAAATTAACATATTATTCTGAAGCTATGGTAGACTTCAGATATATAGTAATACTTTTATATTTTATTCAAATGTAGCAGTGAATGATTTGCACAAACTTTTATTTATCTTACAATATTAATACAAGCTTAAATGATATGTCATGATATCACTCATTTGCTGCAACAACGTCATAACTTGAAAAACTCGTTTTTTCAGGAGATGCATTTGAAGTTTCAAAACTTGTATTACTTTTTGAAAACTATAACACAAAATATGGTCACAACTTGATATGTCACTGTTCTACAGAACTTAACACAGTTGAATAACGTAACAGCCAACTCACAACTGAGATAATACGGTATTGCAAATAACACAATGGATGAATCGAAGTTTCACCAAAACGACACTAACGCCATTTTCACAGGAAATCTTGAAAGCTCAGAAATGACTCTCTACTACTTAAAAGATCACATCATTGCAATTGTCTCTGCGGGATTAACTCAAAAATCATCATTTTCGAGTTATGACGTTGTTGCAGCAAATGAGTGATATCATGTAATTTTTTGGCTGGAAATTAGTTATTTTCTAATACAGTATAAAAAATCATAATTTAGCAGAATATAAAAATCAAACTCAAACTAAATTTTTTCGTTTAAACAAAATATTTAAAATTTTAAATATTTTTTTAATTAGTTCTGATATTCGGACATTAGGCAGTTTTTTTATTTTTATACGTGAATCTGAAAGTCACTTTGTATGTAATGTCAACAAAATATTATCATATATATATTTTTTAACATTTTCAGATTTCTTACAAAATACAGGTGTGATATATCGTGATTTGAAAGTAAGAAATATTAAATTTATATTTTTTCCGTTCATAACAACATTTTTAGATAATTTATCATCAAGCATTTTTGTATTTCAGATGGAAAACATTCTCATTGATCAAGAAGGTAAGTTGAATATTTACGACTTTTTTTTTAGTCCTTTCAATGTTACATTTTTTTTTTATACTGAATGAAGTTACGATTTGTAAAGTCGTGTTTAGTGCATTAACCGTTCAAAATTGATTAATCTTGTTTAGCATTCCTCAAATATGGATTGTCAAAATCGTTTTTTAATTTTTTTGCTGTGAATTTAAAACCGAGCAATGAAAGGATTAACATAAAAGAATAATTTGGATTGATTCAATAATTATTAATTTTATTATTATTATGTAAAGGTCATTTGCAACTGATAGATTTTGGATTAGCTAAGTGGTTAAGTATGGGAATGAGAGCAAATACCATTTGTGGAACCATAAGATATATGGGTAAGATATTTTAACAAATTTTAATGCAAATATATTTTTTAAAATTCTATGAGTACCTCAATTTACATAAGATTTATATTTAGAGCAATATTATATAAGTTGAATTTATTTACATAATTATTGTGGTAAAATTTAAAGCATTATATACAGCTAGTTCTCGACTTACGACCACGATCGGTTCCGACAGACCGGTTGTAAGTTGAGTAGGCTATATGTACACTGTACAATAATGTGAATTTATGTTATAAATTCACATTATCGACTTCATATTCAATTTTACGATTGTGGTCGTAAAGTCGAATGGTCGTAAGTTGCATAGGTCGTAAGTCGAGAACTAGCTGTATATAAACTGTAAAATATCTATAAGTAAAAGTTCATACTAAATTATATCTAAATTACTGTTTTCTCAATTTTTTCCAAAAAATGGACTTATACCACTTTCATAATAAATGATCCATATAATATTTCAATTTCAAAAACAACAGTTTTGGAATTAATTTAATAAAGAATTTTAAATGATTCGTTTTTATATCCTATATTATAAATGTTTATTTTTTAATTCTACTCATCCAATTGAAAGTTCTCAACAATATTACTGTATAATTCATAATATATCTATTAATCAAAAATATGTTTATATCTCTAATTATAATATGCTTGTATAATATTATATACTGTATATGAATTGTTTTCCTTTAAGTTTTTAATCTCTTATTGACAAGAAAAGTTATCCTTCATATTTTTATTAGTATTTTATATAGGTCTGAATTTAATATCTGGTCTTATTATTTATCATTTCTGATATTATTAAATATAATTTTTTTTTTTCTGTTAATATAAATATCCCTTGCTTTATGAATTTTTCACATTAGCTTATTCCTTGATTATGAAATTTTACATTAATGCAGATGATTAATCTGCATTAATTTATCTTTTTTTATTATTATAAAGAAAAAATTTCATTATTAGCTCATTAATTTATTAGAATTTGATCCCTAAAGTATCTCTTAATAAAGTTTTTTTTCATTTCCTAGTCTTTGATAGTCCAGTTTCAATGATGTTTACATGGGGACAACAGTCTGTTTGTCCCCATGTAAACGCCTTTTGTCTAAAGCAATATAAATATGATGAAGCGTATAAAAGTTCATTAAACAAGAAAATAATCATTAATAATACTTTTATTTTAATAAGTTGTTAGCAATTATAAAAATTGATAATAAAAATAGAATTAATTACAAGTATAATCTCAATATTTAAATTGAAAAGAACTTCTCAGACAGCCAAAGTCTATAAGAATAGACAAACAAATGAAACCCAATAGAGAATGATCCATATTAACAAGCATTACAGGAGACATAGAGGATACTTATATCCTTGACAATGCCAGGTTTTCCTTATTTCCTCCTAGTGAATATTTTATATTCACAATGAATTTACATACATCAAATTTTATTTATTTTTATAATGAATAATTTTGTTAACTTTTTAATAAAGATTAGATATTATAATTGATGATGCTAGTAATTTATTTCCCTTCAGATTTTTTTTTTCCACTGACACATCTACTGACATCTTTCCATGAAACATTGCTTGCCCAAGACGGTAATATCTAATAAACTGGTTGTGGTGATTATGATGATTATGCTGGTACATTACATGCTAGGTTTTGAAATTATTTTATAAAAATTTTCATTATTAAAAAGAAATATATTCTTATCAGTTTACAAGTATAAATAATTGATTTTTCTTTTCTGCTTATTCTGTTAATTGATTGTGCCAGTTATTTTCATATAATTGACCACTGTATTTATATAATTTAAGATTCAAAATTAATTGATACATTCCAATCTAATGATAGATATAATTATCTAATTATTATATCTCTTAAAAGCAGTTCACATTGGATATGGACTCATGCACTTGTGAATTGCATTGATCAATCATGTCTTACTGATTTTACATTGACATGGTCATAAGCATAAGTCAATAGTGGTGTAAGAGTGCCTATATAAAATGCTTAATTATATTTTCTATTTTTCAGTCTTGTGTTAATAAAATTATTGTACCTGTTAATATTAATTTTTATTTAAAAATCCAAAATAAAGCATTAGATTAATAGAGTTCTTTATTTTTATGATTAATCATGTGTTGAGTAAAAATAGGCAATATCTATTTTTTCTGATAAGAATATTTGTAGACTATTCATTAGAAATTAAATGTAGTAATAAAAAATTTCTATTAACTACTATATGCATCCTAAAATATAAACTGTATCTGTCTGTAATTTTTTGAATATTAATAGGGCTTGGATAAATGAAATGATGGCTCTGATAACATCTGATGATCTTGCAAAAGATGTCCCTGGAGCTGAAACATTATTAAACCGACATAAAGAACATAAAGCAGAGATTGATACAAGATTAGAAACATTTGTTCGTTTTCAAGAGACTGGAGAAGCAATTATTAATACTGGTCACTTCATGGCTGATGAAATAAAAGATAAAGTTCAAAGATTAAACTCAGCATTAGAAACTTTATTTCAGACTTGGGAAAAACGTCAAATTCTATATGAACAAAATTTGGATGCCCAGGTAAATATAAAAATTTTCTAAAATTCTTATCAAATTAAATTTTTTTCTTAAAGTTATTTGTTCTATAATAGTTTTCCTACCTTAATTTATCAATGACTTGTTTTATAGATCTTTAAAAGAGATGCAGAACAATTGGATTCCTGGTTACAGAGTCGTGAACCAGTTTTAAATGATAATCAGTATGGTGACTCAATATCTGCTGTAGAAGAATTAATTCGTAAACATGATGATTTTCTTAAAACTATTGAAGCTCAGGAAGATAAATTTCTTGCATTGAAAAGAATTACCAAAGTAAATAATGATTTGATTCTTTATTTATAATATGGTTAATTTTTATTGAATATTTATTATTATTTTAGTTGCTAATGTTTTACTAACAATATATTTTCCTATTTAAATAATTTTTATTTTAATAAAAATATTAATAGTAAAGTTTATGCCATTATTATTTACATCATAAAATATTAATTTTCTTAAATTTTTATTTTTTGATAATTTATATTTCTTGTTAGAATTGCTGAAACATGATTGTTTTTAAAAACTCAAGCTACTTGAGCTGTTTTGATAAAAAATTATTAATGAACTATACTTTTAAAGTTGAATTGCTAATGTAATTTTAGTGGTAATGAGTGATTTGCAGTTTATATTATTTCAGTTGCAATAACATTTGCCTTGACCAAAATGTAGCAAATGGAATGTTAATGAAAATGAAAACAGCAATGTGTGAAAGGAACTTATAAAATACAAACAACATTAACAAATAATAAAAGTAACATTTATAAACATTTTATAAAAGGGCATGTTAAATCCAAATAAAGGACAACTAACAAGAGCAATAATTTGGTCAACAGGTGTAAATATAAAAATTTAATTCATAAAAATGGTTCATCATCACTTTTGTGAATTAAATTTTTATATTTACATATGTTGACTAAATTATACCATAATATGGTGTAAAATACTACAATCTAAACTTATTGTAAAATACTACAAAACAATATTCTAAATTTTGTAATATTTTACATCATATTGTGGTATTTGATGGAAACCATCTATAGACAATGATACCCTGACTTGCTCACAAAGGGAGTGATGTTCATTCCTCTTGTGAACAGACCAGGAAATCATTGTTTGTAGATGGTTTCCATCAAGTACTGCAATATGGTGTAAAAATAAATCAGTATTTGAAAGTATCTCATAATCCTAGAATTTTAAGAGAAGAGTGACTTAGGATCTCTCAAAATGTCAACATCACTTTCTTAGTAATATATCACATAGTTCTTAAATTTCTTTTCCATAGATAATAATGTACCTCCATTCCATTGGTGCTACCTTTGATGTTAACATGAAATGATATACCCATGTTTTATTAGTGATGGCAATACAATCAAGGAATTCATTCATTTCTTCTTTGTAATTTACAGATGTGAGAGAATCTTTCATAAAATTTCTTTCATTTAAAATACAAAGTTATCAGCACTATGGCAGGAATTTAAAATTATATAGATCACAATAAAAATAATTATACCGTAATTTTCTTTCATTTAGTTGTATGCCTACCCATTTTATTGAAGCTTTTCAGTTCCCCCATCATGAATATGATATTGACACTGAAGGAAACATTTGAGACACAGTTAATCAATCAATCTGATCACAGCAATCTGAGACACAGTTATTTGTATCTGCTTAAATTAAACCATATACTGTATTGCTATCATTTTTACTTTGCTGAGATGAAATAAACCAAGTAATTCTCTGCAACTTTGTTTATTTTACTAATTTTCATTCCCCTTCCTCTCCTTCCAAACTCTTTGACTGTATTTTCTCTCTTCTGCCTCTAAGACTATCATTAGACTAAACTCATGGTCTTGATCTCCATTTTGCATTTCTCTTCATTATTAGTGGTATTATCAAAGGTCTATACCAGAAATTATTTGCCAATTATCCCGTATGACAATTTTGACTTTGGCATATTTTATTTCTTTTCTTACTAATAATGAAAATTTATTCTTATTATGTTAAAAATTGGAAAAATACTAAGCATTATTCCCATCATTCAACCAAACAAATTAAACTGTGCAATATGAATGCAATTGTACAATTATTATTGTAATTTTCAGAAAGTATGGCAAATTGAACATTTCATTCATTACACATGTGGCAATTTTTAAAAATATGTTGCCCATCTTTGGTCTATACTATATTTCTCATTCATCAATGCAATGCACTCATATTCAAATTTTGCATAACATAGAAATTGAGTTCTTAAATTCATGATTTGAGGACTATACACATTTTGCAGCTGATTAATTCGCTCTTTGCTTTTAGATTTTCTGTGCTCGATAAAATCTAATCACAGCATGGATGATATCATATTTCTAAATAGTTCATTCTTTTCAATTGATTTTGTATTCCTGCACTTTTGTCTTTTTTTATACAAAAATCTTGTGCCCAATATTGCTTTCTAGTCAAAAGAAATTTGAAAGAAATAATTAATTTATTATCTATATATATATATATATATATATATAAAATGCAATGTTTATCTGTCTCTCTCAAAGATTCCCACACCATTTAGCCCCTTGGGGCCAAATTGTGCATGGAGACTTCCTGTGGCCCCACGAGTAATATAGGCTACCCGGATCAAGATCACTCTATGGAATGGGACATTTTGGGATCACAACAAAAAAGCCTTCATTTAAATCTTTCAGAGTGATGCTTGAATTTGAAATGACATCATAATCACACCATATGACATCAGTGTGACATAACAATGTATAACATCCCAAATCCCATTAATGCATGATATTGTGATGATATAACAATTTAGTGACATCATGATGACATCATCATGAAATAATATACCTTGCATATATAAAATGCAATGGTTATTTTCCTGTCTGCTCCATATAAGTTCCATACCATTTGACTTCTCAGGACCAAACTTGCCTAACAATTTTCTACAACCAAGAAAGTGGTATGACATAGGCTACTCTTGATCAAGATCATCCCAGGAGTGGTGCATTTCAGAGTGCAATGAAAATACATTCATATAAATCTTTCAGAGTTATGTTTTGAATTCAGGATGGTGTCATAGTCAGCATGTATGACATCATTGATTTTTTAAACATAAACTTGATTTTTGCACTTTCTCATTCATATACCTTTTATATGAACAATAAATTTTTATATTGCTTAAGAATTACTCTTGATATTGAATATTTTGTTATGTGAATATTTTTGAAGTGCTTTAAATAATTATTTTGATATTTCCTTTTATGTGTGTTTTCTTTTACAAATCATTTCTTATATTTGATAGTAAAATCAATGAACTAGGATAATGTTTCTCAGAGTATGATGTATGATTCTGAGTTAATCTATGGATGTGTACTTATAATGGACCACAAATTTTCTACAAAAATGTAAAAATATTCATTTTAATAATAACTTTAAATAAAAAACTTAATAAATCATATATATAACTATTGATACATTGAAAAAAATATAGATTCAAATTTAAAATCTAATCTATAATATTATCCATTAAACCATAGCATTAGCAATGATATTCTCATTGCTATGCTGGTTGTTAATTGCTAAGGTATATTTAAATATTTGTATGACATTTTATGGTTCTATTCTATGTGAATCCTATACTGATGATGGGATGACATATTTATGCTAAAAGTGATATATTTATAATTTAGGTGTTTTTTGATTAATAAATATATTTTTCTGCTTAAGAGATGTTTGTGATTGACTTTAAATTATTTTAGATTGTATATACTAAGAAATAAAATAATTCAACTTTGCCGATCCACAAGTTCTTATTCCTTAAAAAGGGGTGTTATCAGAAAGATTGTGTTTAAGAAATATTGAATTAGGAGATTGCTAGCAAATTCAAAAGTAAAATCCAAACTAAGCACTACATCAATAGGAAATATTTTTTATTTAATCAAAATAAATTCAATAAATATATGAATTAATGTTTTAAATTTCAGGAAATTATTGTCAGCTAAATCACAGTGCATTTTTTGGAAAAAAATTTGCTAAAAAAATATTATTGAAAAGTTAAGTATTCATCCCATTAATTAAAAATACAATAAAATTACTGATCTACATTTCTCATAACATATATGAAGATAAATCTTGTAATAAAATCTTTATTTTAATAAAAAAAAATATTATAGAAACTTTAATCCATAACTGTTTCAAGCATATTACTGTATGAACAATAATAATTTTTTTTCTAATAGAAACATTGATATTTTTAATAGCTTAAATTTTTTAGGACATATCAAAATTTAATTATCTTCATTCTGATTTATTTAGAATTAGTAAAAATCAGAAATTATATAATTTATTTAAAATTAAGATTGTATTAAACAAAATAACTCAATAAATTCTGTTTTCATTTAAGTGACAATTCATAAATAGGAAACTCATTTTCCATTAATTCCAATGTAAAAATTTTTTAATTGATTTCTGGATACCAGAAAATCATCATGCTTTTATCTATTGATATTAAAGCATTTCAAAAGCATTAATATAAATATAATTGTATATATTATTATATAAAACAGTAATTTATGATAGATATTACTATTTAGCCTATTATTTGCCATTTGACTTTTAAATTCAAAGATCACTTGGCACTTAGTAGTTCTGAAATTCAATATCTAATAACCCAATAAATTTGCCAATCATTGTGGTTTTATTTATTAGTTAAAAATTTTCATAAAATATTATCTTAAATTCATGTAATTCTCAAAATTCTTCATTACACTAAATTATTGAAAAAAAATAAATTTTTTTTATTTTTTTTTATTTAAAAAAATAAAAAAAAAACAGTTGGTGTTCAGCCATTACAGTAGTGTTCGTTATACCAATGTTTGAGTGGATGGCTTTGTAAATTGCTAAATATGACGTCCACATGGTCATCAACATGAGGTTTAATATATAAAATAGATTCTTAAGGTTCTTAATATGAAGGATTGTTGTTTTTTATGAATCGATGGATTACCTATAGAAGATTATAAGTAGATTCAATTCAAAGGTAAGAACGTTCTGTCGAAGATGAGGGCAGAAGATGGCGGCTGCGCAGTATTCCTTTGTTGTTCTTCGGTTGATAATAGTTCTGAAAGGGGGGGTGAGATGACCACGTGAGACTTTGTAACTTCTTGTTACATATAAAATTAAGTTTTATAGATTGTTCTGTTGAACAATAACTTAATGTAATCAAGCTATAGAGTATAGAAAATTACGTGGTGGTCAATTCTGATAACAAAAAAGGCGGGTGGCGGAAGCCGGCATCTTTTTTAACATGTAGGATTTTAAGTAATACCCAAACATTTATTGACTGTGAAGATTTAAGAAAATAGTTCGTTTGAAAATTTAGTTAATAACTTCAGAAATTAATTTATCATTCTTCATGCCACTGCTTAATTCTCAGTTTATTTGGAATTAATATTTTAAAATTATGACAATATTCTTATACATTAATAAAAACACTGTAGTAGTAATAAAATATATTTAAAACAATCTTTTGAATCGCATATTACAAAAATCCATTTGTTCATATTTATCTGATTGCAATTCAAATAATTGTTATCCATCAAATTGAGCTATGAATGAAAAGTGAATTAGTTTAAAAATTATTTGTAATATAATTTTGAAGCCATTTTGAACTTATAAAAGTATTTTTTATTTACTTTTTGGTGAATTAATACTAATATCTTTTGATATACCTATCTTTTGCATTAAATGTAACAATATCAAAATGTTTTCTATTGAAAAACTATCTTAAGCAACTTTCTAGCAAATGAAATAAAACTGTATAGCCTATGCATAATAAATAGAATATAGAACGTAATGTAATCAATATAGAACATAACAAAATCATCAACAATAGAAATCTGTTGCTAATGATAGCTTCATTAAGATGAAAACATTCAGATCTCTAAAATATCTATTAATTAAATACAATTTTTCTTATTATGTGTTTTCCTGCCACAGTGCTCAGTATACTTCTTATATTAATTTCTGGCAGTGTAAAGTTTCCGTTTTTTATAATTAAATTATATTTTGCCTATATTTGTTCTTGAACTGATTTGAATATTTGTACTTGAAATGATTTGAATTTAAAGGTCAATTAGTCTTTAATAAGCAGTTAACAGATATATTTATTAGAATTGAAAATTAATATTTTTATATATTAAATGAAGAGGAATCTGAAATAATGAACTTTGAGTTTATTTACATATTTCTAGAACTTTTAATTGAAAATATGAATTTCAGAATTTTTTAAATGATTAAATTTCTTCATGTATTGTTGAAATACAGGTGATTCTCTACTTATGATGAGGTTATATTTTGATAACCCCATTGTAAGTTGAAAAAATTATTATTTAAAAATTACCGACAATGATAGTAATTTTAGTAATAGGAGACAATGAAAGACATTCTTCAAAGTGATAAAATTCTAAATTTGATTCCAAATTCTCCAAGATTAAAAGCAATTGATTTACCATGCAGTCATCAGCTGACTATAAATTTTTAATAAAATAGAAAAAGTATTTCTAGCCAATATACTCTGAAAATAGCTAAGTTTGGAATATTGTAAGGATAATTGTAAAATTGGATTATCATATGTCAAATGTTTGTAAGTAAGAGATCACCTGTATATGAAAAAATTTAATACTTTAAAAATAACATTCATTAAAAATAAGTCTCATTTTTGAAAACTTATTTTATTTCGTGATAATTTTAGTTGATTATATGTTCCCTTAAAATGTTTTGTGGCAAAAGTCTAAATTACT
>WUQG02032613.1:0-10972 GCA_011317285.2 Androctonus mauritanicus
AATAAAAAGATGCTAGGGATACTTATTGACAATAGCTTATCTTATACACAACACATGTATCACTTAATTAAGAAATTATCAATTAGATTAGGAATTATATATCAAAATCTCTATTATTTATGGAATCATAAAATTTTAAGAATAATTTTGATAACTTTTGTTCAATCAGTAATAGATTATGATTTTATAGTATGTTCAGCATCAGCCAAAACTTACATTGAAATGTTAATATTTCAGCACTATAAGATATTAAAAAATCTATATGCAATACTCTGAAATAGTTCCAATACCCCTGATTATTTATATGTAATTATTTTAAAGTTCATACAATTCATAGTAGGATTGTTCTGTTTGAAGCTAACTATATGTATAATTATTATAACTTTCAAATTTGTGCACTAATAATTTGTTTTTGTCCACCAAATCGTTTTACAAGGTCTCAAATTTCTTTTTATACACCCTTTTGTAAGAACTGTAAAAATTATAAGAATGTTTCCCTATTGTTTATTCTATTCTAATTTTTTTATTGAATTATTTGATATTTCAACTAAACCTTATAATGTATATGTAAAAATTGTTATTCAAAATACCTTAACTAATTCTTGAAGACATACATTTGTAAAGTGGTAGTGTAAACAATATGTTTTGTTTATCTGTAATTGTAAATAAATAAATAAATAAATAAAATCTAACTCCTCCATCAACTTGTCTGCCAAGCCAAGAGGGTGAGCAGGTGCATTATCCATCACAAGAAGGCACTTCAATAGAAAATTGTTTTCTTGCAGTTATTTCTTCACATTTGAGCAAAGACTTCATGAATCCATTCAATAAAACATTGCCTAGTTACCCAAGCCTTACTATTAGCCCTCCTCATAATTGGCAATCTACATTTTATCATATTATTTTTCTTAAACAACCATGGATTCTCTGAGTGGTACACAAGTAATGGCTTGATCTCGAAGTCCTCACTTGGAATTCCACATAGCAAAAGGGTCAGTCTGTCCTTCATTGGTTTGCGTCCTGGTAATACTTTCTCCTTTTGGATGATGTACGTCCTTCTTGGCATTTTTTTCCAGAACAGATCAATTTTGTCATAGTTAAACACTTTCTGGGGAATAAATCCATTAGCCTTTACACTGTCACTAAAATCTTGCACAAATTCCTCAGCAGCTGTTTGGTTTGCATTCATAGCTTTCCCATGTCTTATCTCATTATGTATGCCATTTCTTTTTTTTAAATTTTTCAAACCACTCTCTGCTTGCTTTGAAAGCATCAGTATTATCACTCATAGCAGGATATTTTTTTGCCAGGTCAACATGCAATAGCCTCACTTTTTCACAAATCATACCCTCAAAAGCACTGTTGCCAGCTAACATATTGTTGTTTATCCAAATTAGCAGCAATTTCTCCATTTCTTCAATCATTAGTGATCTTTGTTTAATAACTGTCACTCCTCTTGCAACATTAGCTTTCTTAATTCTCTTTTTATTTTTAAGAATAGTACAGATCGTTGATTTTGCTATCACAAACTGAGTAGCAAGATCACAGATATGAATATCATTTTCATGTTTGGTTATAGTTGAATTGTTAATAAAGCATATAACTTTACAGTTTTTAATTTGTTTTTTAGTACAGACAATCCTCAATTTATAACAGTGTTTGAACCTTGACATTGTAAATCAGATTTTCTTGAAAATCATAAATGGCCAAAATTTATGGATTTTTCATAATTAAATTTTACTAGGATACTATACATTATCTTAATAAACATAAAGAACAAAACTACAAGAATCAGATATAAAAAAGAATATTTTCTATATAACCCATCATTAAGTCAGGAAATTAAACTCATTGAATTGCATTGACCAATCACAGAATTAACAAAATTCATCGCCGTCATAAGTATTTTAATGGTTACAAGTCAAGGCAGTTTCAAGTTAAGAACTTGCAACTGCCTTGACCTTAATAAATGCCTTGAAAAATAGCATTAATTCTTGTTTTAACTTAATAGAATTTATTTCTAAAAGTAGAGGATAAAGATTTTTTGATGCAGTTTCATTAAAAATATATCTGTTGCATCAACATATTACCAGATGATATCAACACAGCAAAATTATCATAAAGTAATTTAAATTTTCATATTTAAATTACTTTCTTTAAAAAAGTAATAAAAGAAAAACTTTGCATTGTTTTATTCAAAATAAAATTTTAATATTTAACAAGATATTAAATTTTAATATATAATTAATCAATATTCAAATATGTACAGTAAGACAATGAGGCAATTGCCTCTCTTTTATTTGGCCATGAATCAAATTATTCAGAAAATCAGTTTCCATCAATGTTGATATAAATATTAAAACTAATGAAAAATAAGACTTCGACTCATTAAGTTTCAAAGCAAATATAGTATCTGAATACTTAGATTTGAAAAATCTTAATTATGATAAAATGAAGTATAATAATAAATATTGATAATGAGTAATCCATAAATTTTGGGCATTTCTGATTTCTCATCCTCAAGGTTTGAATCAAACCTCATCACTATTTGTACTGCTTGTACTTGGATTACACTATATTATAAGTCATTCAAGAAAGATTTTCATAATTTTCTTAAAATTTGAAAATTAAAACAAAATTAAATTTTAAAAGCTATTGCTATAATGAAAATTTTTGAAATTTCAAAATCTTACCTTTATATGTGCACCAGATGAAACAAGTACATCAATACAACCCGTGCAATAGCATCTAGAAAAAATTTATTTTTTTCTGAAATCAAATTAAATAGAAAGAATTTTTAAAATTGATTTTTTGAAGAATAATTTATTATAAAACCAACAGAATGAATAATTTCCTAAGAAATAGAAAGATTAGAATTAACATACATGTACAACAATTATATTTATCTTTATGAGATAATCTTTTTTATTAATTTTTAGTTGAGAACACAGGTATTGTATTGATATGTATTATATGTGAAGTTTGCTTACAAATTTCTGCTTTATGATATTTCTCAAGTAATTTACAAACACTATGTTTAAAACATAGTATTTGTAAATTACTTGAGAAATATCATAAACACATGAATAAAAATGAATAGTTCAGACTTACTGCTAACATTTATTTTTAGTTATACCAAGTTATGGTGATTTCATTAAAGCTGGAGTTTGGTCCGTGAAAATGATTTGACATCAGTGAATATGGCATCAATAGATGATAGCAATATTATGCAACACCACCTATAACAGTTGATTTGAAATATCTGGCTTGTTTGCAAATGGAAATACCAATTTTATTTATGGTGTAAACAACAGGACAAACTGATGGGTATCACTTTATGTGAAAGGCCATCAGTTTGGGCTTTCAAAAGTTTTATCAGGAACAACTCTCAACTATTCACTTAGCCTAGAATCAATCAATCCTGACAATATTTTGTGGTTGAGGTGACAGGAATCTCCCTATACAAGAAGCCCACCAGTTTTGGCCTGCAAAAAATAGCAGGCTTCTCATATAGGGAGACAAATTTCTGCTTTATATCTCCTTATATGAAAAGCATATGGAGATATAAAGCAGAATATCTCCCTATGCTTTTGGGCCAATACTCTATGACCTCCTTTCATAGAGCATTTTGCCCAAAATCAACTAATCTCAGCAATATTTTCAAACTGAACAAGCTTGTTGTTGCAATTTAAATTCTATGCACATAACTTGAGGCTTTGTGATAGCAATATGTCTATAATGTCATTATTATGTGTGATACAAAAAAATTTGACTGACAGCATCCCAAAATCAATTTAATTTGGATGTCATGTGTAGTAGACATTTATCTAGGTAACCAGAAATCATGCATTTGCCATAGAATCAGATGTACAGACAAGTCAAATATAATTTTCAAACAGATATTGATATTGATACCTATAGACTGAAAGGACTTGGAATCAAATCCTGTGGAAAATTGAGAAGCTAAATAACAAAAATTGTCTAATAAGGCCAAAAAGAAAAGAAAAGACAAGACAGCATAGAAGAACAGAGGGTAAAAGGGAGGGTATCCCAGATGAGGGAAAGAAAAATAGGAGGAGAGAGTAAAATAATTTTTCTTTCTACAGATGATATCTTGTGTTAAGTAATTAAAGCTATTAAAGGATGCTAAGTTATTTAAAAAATGAACATGTTCTTTTTTTAAAAGGCATTCTTCTAAAAACTGATAGCAATGTTTGATCAACATTTTGAATTGTTTTGTAGATTTTTGTATAGCACTGAAGATGGAAATTAACTGATACAATAGTAAATTCAATAAAAATTTTTTATTCACAAAGTAAAATAAAAAATTTTTATTGAATTTACTATTGTAAAGTCCTTGGTTTGAAATAATTTACCTTAATAATTTTAAGCAGTTTAGTTTTATAATATATAACAATTAATAACAGATAGATTCAAATACAGGGATAACCCTTTTATTTAAATCTACCTTGATTTTTAAACTTAATGTTTCTGAGAACCAAATTGTTCTGAACAAAGAATGCAAATTACTTTTGAATTTATAATCTTTAGAATAAACGTTCTATTATTTTATGTATTATCTGTGTTCCTGTATTGATGTTATGTGCACTGATGATGATTAACTGTATTAACTGAAAATGTTATTGAGAATAAAGATTGTATCTCTACTACTACTATGTTGGATAGTGCTCTTTTTAATATTTATTATATTTAGTATATTTCCATGAAATCTGGTAGTGTTCTACCATTAATGGCCATTTTGACATTGCATAATTTAACTCTATACAACTATTTAATTATACTTAATTTTTATCAAAATTTTATATTTTTAACAACAGATAATGTTAAATATTAGCCTGCATTAGTTACTACTTACTGCCATTTATTATTGATATCTATCATAATGACTTCAAGGTTACTTTGGTTAAGCTGCCATATCACACAAGGGATATACTGTATCTGGCAATGCCACTCATAAAGCCCATCACAAGCTGGCCAACACCCATGATGGGGTCACCGGATGGTTGAAGGATGGGGTTCAACAGGCCAGGCCCAGACCCACCTGAAAAACTGGAGGTGTGGAACCCAATTTGAACCCAGATCCTTCAGGGTAGTAAATCACAGTTTTACCATGCAGCCATCCAGCTGACACGACATCAAGGCACACTGATGCAATATAATAATGGATGACGTCACAATTATGTTACAATGATGTCATGATGATCACAACCTTCATCATGACAGCTGTGCTGTTGGTTAAATCAATGTTAAAATTGGACACAAAAAGCTAAGGGATTTCAAATGCTAAATAAATGAAAAGCAAATGAAACATTCAAAAAATAGATAATTTTAGTTATTTCTGGAATTGTTTGTCATTATATATAAAAACTTTTTTGGATTACATAAACTGTTTTTTTATATATACAAAAAAATATATGTAATCTATTTATTATTCATTTATTCTGGACATTGTACACTTTTGAGCTGTGACCTTGGACCCTGAATTTAAAAAGATTTAAAAACAGCTATCAAAAATTAAAAATTAGTTGTTAAAAACATACTTTAAATATAAATCACAAAACAGTTCTGGCTAATGTTGTCAGATTTAATTTTTATAAATATGAAAAATAGAAGAATTGATGATGAAAATATATGCAAAATAAAGTATATGCATTTATTTAAAAATCTAAAAATAAATTATTCATATAAAATTTGTAAAAATTATACAGGATATCTTATAACCAATGTGCAGTATTATAGAAGCATGTAGGGAAGTCATTCTATGTCAAAAAGTTCTTATTAACATAATTATGATCTTTTCTCAGTTATTTTATAGATACAAACTTTAATAAAGGCCAGATGAATATATAAATGTACATGTTTGAATTTGTAATGAAGTTGATGATGATAAGGCCAGATTAAGAAATATATATATTACCATAATTTTTAATGCATGATTAAAAGATTAATGATTTCTGTGTTGTATTGTATTTAGTTACATTTCTAATGGTAAATGTGGTGAAATTTTGCAATGGAACGTCATCTATCAATCTTGTTGAATATCAATGGCAAGTTTTAAACTGAATAAGTCCCAATTGAAACATTTTCTCTATTGGATAAGATCAGATGAAACAGAAGCACAATCTCTTACTGTGTTTCTGCTTCATCTGATCTTATCCAATATAAAAAGCTATGCATTAGCAGGAAAATATTATTCAATCAATATAAGGTAATCCCATTATCAACATTTTTTCCAATGTCTTACCATACCTAAAATGATTATATCAAAAATACCTAAAGAATTTACAGTATATTCTTGTTCCATTTAAAATATATTTAGAATGGAATTAGTGACTATGATTTACTGATATAATTTTGTTATTTGTTAAATACTGCTTTTTGTAATATTTAATGTGCTAGCAAAAGTTTCTTCAAGAATAACAGAATAAACCTTAGAAAGTGAATATATTCTATCTACAAAACTTTGTAATAAGAAAAATGCCAAGTCAACATTATTATTCATACTAAATTCATTACTGAATTGGCCAATCTACTAATAATTATATAATTACTACTGAATAAATTAATTGCTATTATAAGTATAAGATACAGTGAGGATCAGACACAGATTAGAGATAAGTTCTTACTTTATGCTTGCATGAGTACATGCTCAGTTTTGAGCCAAAATGTTTTCCTCTGACGGTAAGTATAGTCCATTTATAATCATGAAGTGAAGAATTTAAGAAGTTAAATGAATGAAAAATTAAAGTACAATGTGTTTTATTTTTTAAATTTTGAAGATTTATACAATGGCATAATTTTCTGATAAAATTATATTTTTAAATAATTTTTTGTATCTAAAATATTACCTATTGCACTCATGATTATCACATATTAATAATTCACCAGCTTGACCACATATTACACAATAAGCCTGAAATGGAATAATTTTTATATATTAATCTTAAACATAGATTTTTTATCTACTAATAAATATATCCATAAACTTACATTTGTTCCATCATCACCATAGGCAAACATTGTTTCTTTAATTTCATCTCTACAATGTTTGCATAATCCACCTTCAATTAATGGATGCTGAATTACTATTTCAGTACAACTGGTATCACAGGCAATGCAAATTTCTATAATATTAAAATAATTTAAATTAGTATTATTTAATATTATGATTTATTTATTGAATTTTGTTTAATTTATTATAAAATTAGATTAAAAAATATTCTAGTCTAATTTTATAATAAATTAAACAAACTCAATCTACTAAAATGTAAAATTTAATTAATATTTATTGTAAGATATTTGGAAAAAATAAAAAAATTAATAACAAAGATTCTGTTTAATAATTCAATAAATTAATTTATTAATTATATTAATGTGGCAAAATTTGGAATTAAAGAACTGAATTTTAATAATCAAAACAGAATTATAACTAGGATTTTTCAATGCAGAGATGTCAATAAAAAAATTTAATGTCTTCTATCTTGCAACTGAAGGCATTAATTATTAAAATGACATATTATATTCATTTTGAAATCAGTATTTTTTATTAAGAATAATATATCACAAAAAATAAGTATTACAAAAAACAAACAATAATCAAATGAAAATAGCATTATATGAATATAGACGCATAAAGTTTTTACCATTGATAAGTACAATTATAATCACAAATATTATTTGGTTTATATAAATAATTGGAGCAAAAATTGAGTGTACATGGAATAATATCATACCAATAATGTGATACTTAAAGTCAAAAATATAAATAAAACATAAACAACTTAAACTTTCAAATATTGTAAACTTATAACTTACAAATACAATGTGTATTTATATTCTGAATTACAAAATAATAATAAAATTATAGGTAGCATTTATATGAAATCAAATTTATAGAATGTTAATATCAATCACTAGCACTCTTCAGCAGTTTTGGGAAAAACTCATATTATTTTATTAACTAGAAATAATAACAACGAACGTTTTCGGCTTTCTGCACCATCATCAGGTTTTTGTTCTAGAATATATACGTTTTTTAAAAATTAAACCGAACGTCAGAAACAAAATAAAATAAGATACAAAATAACTAAATATAATAATAATATCTAAAAGACAAACATTAAAATAATTTAACTACATAATTTGGAATATATCTAATAATAGTCTTTTATGCGATCTCGTGTGGAACTTTCTCCTGTTATTTGCCATTTTTCTTAATAACAAATTGCCACGGTATGTTGGATGAAAGGTTAGACGAGCATAAAAATGACCTAAGAAAAGCAAAGGCGACAACAGCATTAGCCAAAGAATTTTTTGCAGAGAACATAGAAGTACAGTGGGACCGGGCAAAGCTACTAAAATGCACAACCAACACGAAACAAGGACTTGTAAGAGAGACACTGGAGATCGAAAGACAAAGAGGTTTTGAAAACATAGTCAATAGCAGGGACTTCAAAGAACTGCCGATACCGTGGCAATATGTTATTAAGAAAAACGACAAATAACAGGAGAAAATTCCGCACGAGATCGCATAAAAGAGTATTATTAGATATAATCCAAATTATGTAGTTAAATTATTTTAATGTTTGTCTTTTAGATATTATTATTATTATTATTATATTTAGTTATTTTGTATCTTATTTTATTTTATTTTGTTTCTGACGTTCGGTTTAATTTTTAAAAAAACGTATATATTTTAGAACAAAAACCTGATGATGGCGCAAAAAGCCGAAAACGTTCGTTGTTATTATTTCTAGTTAATAAAATAATAAGAGTTTTCCCTAAACTGCTGAAAAATGCTAGTAATTGATGTTAGTATACTAAACAGGGTACAGCAGTTTGCAAGAAAGTTATCCTTTTATTATATTTGTTGTTGGAGCATTTGATGATGTAATGTTTAAAATTTTTGAAGAGTTTTTGAATTTTCAAAAATTTGAAAATGAAATTGCATGTTTACATGTATGGAAGTTCATAACTGGAATGCTTGTAACTTGAGAAAATTCTGTATTAATAAAATGTCCAACATATCTTTGAATTTTTGAATATTAATAGATATCATAATTTCAATTGTTACTATGTATGTATTTTTAAGTTACTATTAACTTCAATGATTAAAACTTTTTTCAGTTCATTTGGTTGCCCTTATTCTCAATTAAATATGAATAAAGAAACAGCACTTCAAGATAGACTTGGTCCATCAAAAGCATCAGGAATAGATATTGCAAAAAGACAGTATGAATGGAGATATAGTGGTACTATAGCAAAAATGATTCCTTTAAATAATCCAACAGATGGCTTAAGGTAAATTAATTTTATTTGAATAAATTATGCTAAAATTCTTAATGACTAACTTTATATGTTCTTGAAAATAATTGATCAACCTCCAGAGATGAAAACTACATCTTTATTAGAAAAAATATCACAAAGATTAAAAGAGATAAAGATCATATAATAAAAGATTCAACAATGATAATGCTCTCAGCATGAGCATTAGAATACAATATAGGGAGGTTTGCAATATATGTCATGGCAATATACATTGTTTCATATATACATCATTGAATAATTATGAATAATAAATTTGATATACATCAAAGATATCTTCATTTACATCATTTGAACAGAATGTACATATCTATTTCTCTCGAATTTAAGTTCATAATTGCATATTGTATATAAAACATTTATAAAATTCTTTCTGCAAAACTGTAATCTGTCTGATTATTTGCTAAGGTAATGTGAGTTATAAATGATAGTTTGGTCTACTGTTGTATGATTTATGACTTCACAAGAACTGTCTGGAAGTGACTTAATGCTCATGTCACATAACATTTTTTTTATTTAGTTTAAGACTAAAAGCTAAAGATGGTTCTAGATCAGATAAAAAAATTTCTCATTTAATTTTTATGTTTTATGTTGAAAATTATTTATTTCTTGTTATTTTAAAAATATATAAAAACAAATTAGAAGTATAATAAATCATTGCCAATTTAATGTTACCTATTTTTACATATTTTCATTTTAGTATAGTCATTTATATTTTTGTCATAAAAATTCTTCAATATATGCTTGGAACATAAAAGATGGTTTTGTGAAAAGTCTGTATGTGATAGGAAAATTTCAACTTGGATTTACTTTATAAAAATCTTTGAAAAATAATAAATAGTCACTGTAATCACTAGGTAATTGTTATATGAATTTATCAAATAAATATTTTTTTTTTATTTTTGACAATAAAAAAAATTTGAAAGCAGTGTTCAGATACATGAAATTTTCTAATTTAGATATCTTAAATTTGTGCAGATATGACTATGATTGTTGATTAACATAATGGTATGAATTTTATAGATACAGATTTGAAAATCATACACTGGTAGTCCTTAACCTATGATGAAATTATCAAAATATAACCCCTTTAATTTATGATGGGGCTATACAGGGTGGTTATAATTAAAATGACAGTATTCACACATATTTTAATCTGTTCTCGTTGATGGTATTTCGTTCAAACTTGGTATAGGTTATATGGATCATGGGGAAAAGAAAAATGCAATAAAAAATAATAGTGCAAATTTTGATCACTAGATGGCGCTTTTCATGCAATGTAGGCAGATGTTATACATATTAGGAATGTTTTAAATTGCCAGTAGTAATGCCATGAAATCAGTAATCATCATGCCTTTAGAGAAGAAAGTTCGAGCTTTACTAGTCAAGCTGTTTCATCAGAACTGCATTAATGGTTTAGCTGCACTTCATGAATATTGACATTTGAAAGGCTTGTGAAGAGGGTCTATGTCATTTAATGGTTTGAAAAAATGATTACAAAATTTGAAGAGACTAGGGAGTTGGGTATGCTGCCAGGATGGAAACAAATTTCAAATGAAAGTCGCTGTTGCTGTTGTTGACAGAGCATCCTGTTCCCAACATTCTTCAACAAGTTCTCGAAAGGTGT
>WUQG02032624.1:0-10972 GCA_011317285.2 Androctonus mauritanicus
AATGGAAAACTTGCAAGTGGGATGATTTTATATGCAAAATCGAAAGATTGTCCAAAACACAACGTAGAAGTGCGAAAAACGTAGAAGTGAGAAACGTATAAACAGGATTCTACTGTATAATGGCGGAACGCTCTCATAAAAATATAATTTGCACATTTTACAGTCGTGCATTTTTTAATTCATTTTTCCTTAGATTAATTTTAGGCACATTAAATAATATTTTATCAGAAGTCGATATTCCATCAATATATTTTTGTAAATAAAACAGGTCTTGTTAACGAAGAAATTTGCTTTATAGTTGATAATTCATTGATATATAAAGATGCACTATTTAGTGCGTTATTCCTGTTTGTAAGTTTGATTATTAATTCAGTAGCTTTGTTATATTCTGTAATTAGCTTATGCAAGATTGATTATGGAGCACCATAATACAAAATTATAACATAATTAATAGTTGAAACAATCGTCGAAAAGAACCAAAGCCTTAAAGTTTCAGGATGAGAAATACAGCTGATATATCGACGAGTAAATCCTATTTTTTGTCTTAATCGATTAATTTTTGATTCAATATGATATTTATACGACAGCCGAGTATCAAATAGCATTCCCAAATCATAATGATGTTCTGCTGGAAAAACTATAATATTAAAAAGAGATAAATAAGTTCCTTCGTTGATAATTTTATGAAGAGAAAATATCATGTAAGCTATTTTATCTCTATTGAAAGACAAGTTATTCTGATTGAACCAGATAGTTAAAGTATGAAGATCATTGAAGAGTAATTCTTTATCACAGTTAATTAATTTAAAATCATCTGCGTAATTCTGACTGCAAATTCGGATAAAAACTTGATTAATGTACATCATAAAAAGTAAAGCACTCAAAGCAGAATTTGCTTTTCTTGCTTTCGTTTTTATTTCAATACTCTGTATAGAAATCTGTATGTTGAATCATTTGATTTATCCTCTATTTTTCTTGATTTTTTTTAATTTCATACACTGTATGCCAAATTTAGTGATTGGAAAATATTTGTAAGCATACAAATGATGAATTTTGTATTAAATTGATGTTTCTGAAATGCTTAATGTATAAAAATTCCGCCTCTTAAAAGGAATGTGAAGCTTCAAACAAAAGAATGTAACGGTTAGCTTATGTGAAATTTCAAACAAATGAAACTCATGAGAGAAAAAATAACCTTTGTTCTTAGTAAAATGTTAACAAAAAAAAAAAAAAATGAGGAAGAAGAATAAGAATAAACATTTCTATTTATAGTAAAAAAAAAATCAGTAAGATTCTCCTTTATTAAACTAAATATATTCTATTGAATGTTAGAAGTTTACTATTTTGTATGATCTTGATAGTCATTAATATATATGAATATATTCATGATATTTTATTCTCAAATATCGAAAAACTGTCATAATTTTATATCTATTCTGTTGATCTTACATTATCTCTCTCTCTCTTTTTTTTTTTCTTCTTTTAGTAGCATGGCCCACGGACATGGTATTGTAATATCTCTCTTATCTCTTTGCGTTATAAAACAAAAATTCTTCTGAACTTACTTAATTGTGTCTATATATTTGTGATGAAAATTATCATGTATATAACTGAAAAAAACAAGAAAATAATTAACAGATGCCCATTATAATAATTATCAATTATTAATCCTGAAAATAACGTTGTTCGTCGGCAGATAAGAAATTCATTTATTTCGTGAAAATTTATGATTTTTAAACCATTTCAAAATTAATTATGATGTTTATCTTAATCTATAAAAGCATAAGCATTTAAACTCAACAGGGAATTTTTATCTGTAATACATTAAAAATTATTTTGATGTCATGCTGATATGCTAGCAAAGAATAACAGATTCGATCGATACAGTTACAATATTATTGTAAAATTGTTATAATATTCTAAATTAATTTCATTCTTCATCAAATTTGAAGATATTACAATGATTTCATAGTGAAAAACAATTAATTCTGTAAGGCATACTTCTTTAAAAATATAGGCATACTCATGCTCACATAATATGGTCATTTGGCCTGTGTCTCTGATCTAAAGGACATCAAAAATTTAACGTTGTATATAAAAAATATATAGGAAAGCAAATAAAAAGTGAGCTAAGAGAGTTGAGATGGCCTGGATCCTATCTTACCTCTCTCAGACTTTGAGCATACATTTTATGGGGTATACGTTAATTTTCAGGCCTTGGGCATAAACTAGACTAACTCTTTTTCGAATTATAAAATTTTAATGCAAATTTTTTTCCCATTTGTTCATAATTTTTAACATCACAATTTCGATAATAATCTAAGTCAACATCATTGGAAAATTTGCAACGATACTAAAACCGGCTTAAGGAAAAATAATTAAATTTTTAAAATAAATAAATAAAAATATATATATATATTATTGTTATTATAATGAGCACAAATAATAATAATAATTTTATCACATTTTATTTACGGAAAATACCAAAAAATAAATAAAAAAATTTACACCCAAACTCTGTTGATATTTTGAACTGTATATCATGAAAGAACGAAATATCAGCTGTCAGGTAGTAAATATCATGATCTGGAACTTATCTTTTGTTGATGTTTAGGAGATTTTCAGGATAATATTTTGCTAAATTTATGGCAGCGTACAAGAAATGTTTGTAATTTATCTGAAAACAGATAAAATTTATAAATAAAAAAAATATATATATATATAAAACTGAAAAAACGGTAACAGAATTTATCATTTCACTTAAAAACCAATTGCATCCTAAAATTTTTTATCCTTTTTTTTTTGCCATTAAATTTTCGTTTAAGCAATTAAAATATATATTTTAAAACATTTTGAAATTTTAATTATGGTAAAAATATATATATAAAGGTCGAATTATTTATTTAAATTCGTATAAAAAATGCAAAAAGTATTTCCTAATCATTTTAAATTTTTAATTTCGATATGATAACGGGATACACTATTTAACAGCTTATAAAAACGGAACCAATTTAAAATAAAATATTTACAACCTTACAGAACAAAATTCTCTTATCTAAACTAGACCAAGATATTTTTAAATAATTGAACAAAATAGACGAACAGACATTGCAAATTTATAAACGACTCTGTATGGGCTATTCTGTTAAAAAGGAAAAAAAAACCACTCTTGTAACTTCTGAAAACCAAAGAAAGATAAAAAAAACAAAGTGTGGAAAAATTTATACTTTATATACATGTATATGTAATATATACACACATACATATATATAAAGTATAAATTTCTCCATTTATTCTTCTTTCTTTAGGTAACAGAACGGCGTTTGTATATTTATATATATATAAATACCAGCAGTATTTTTATCTTGTCATATAAATATTTTATATGTAACCTAGATTGCATTCGGTAATTTTTTTTTACGTGAGAATAATTTATGTTTACGTTATTAACTGATTTTAATTTAACTCTTCGACTTTGATTGTAGTGTAGTTACTTGTAAAAGTTGCAAAGTTACTGTAATTAAGAACACGAAACAACGAAAAATGTCTCGTGTGTGTCGTTTAAATCATGTTCTACAAATAACTTCACCAGAAAAGTCACGTTTTGGTTATCAATATTACAGAAATTTTCAGAACGTACAAGACTGAGTAGAGAGTTAAAAATGCACTATAACTTTCAGCTTGTCTTTAAAAATATATACAAGTTAAATTTCTTCAATTATCGTACCGTGAATAATAGTTCTAAAGCAATTTATTATTAAATTAGCCGGAGTTGTATACGTGGTTACTATCAACTATTACGCCGTTTTGAAATTATATATTGTTATGCGTTTTGTGATGTCATCAATTATTACACCATATGTTTGATGACGTCGCGCGCCAAATGATTTCTCTCGTATTAGATAATGTCAAAATGACGTATCGTAACGTTGACATCATATTTGGGATTCAGTTACCTACCATAAAATAATTATTTCAAATCTTTAATAGGATTTTAATTTTAAATTCTTCCTCAGCAATCGAATTACTTAGAAACATCAAAAATTATGCAAAATTTGAAGGATTGTATGCGCATTTTCGTTGCAACACTAAAATGTCTCAAACATCAGACTAATTTTGATCATATTTAGCAATTTAATACCCATGACTTCTGTAAATTCGCTCTCGAATTTTCGAGGCATCATTTCATTTTTGAGGTTAGGATTAAGAGCTCTTTTGCCAGGAGAACTGAATATTCAGACATTATAAACGATATTTTCTTTTTTTATTATAGAAGACTGAAGTGAGTGTTTAGTCTACCATTCGACAAACGCTTATAACACCGGTATCTGTTTCGTGTATATTTAAAAAAAAGAACACCTGCAAGAACACTTAAAAAATCGTTCAAAAACCGTTACTGAAATAATAATGTTCATTATGCACTGTATCTCTCTGGCTTCAGTCGCAACATCGTCATTACCAACGGAAGTTCGTTACAAGTTTCATCTACTATCTCCACCCCAACTCCAAGGCACACCCAAGTCTAAATATCGTTTAATGTCGTCAATATAGTCATTCGGTCCCATATGTATCCAAAGCATTCTGATTGAAAGGAAATGAAGATCTCTTGCTTCCAAGCTAATGATCATCCTAATAAATGACTGCATTAGAAATATTTTATCATTATGATCATCCCTGATAGCAAACGTACACGTGTTACAAGGATTACTGCTAAAGAAAATAAAATTTAATTTCCTTGCTGAACAACAATGTTAATAATTAATGATATTAATCTCATATACTGCAGTTTTAATTAAAAATGGGTTTTAATTATTTCTTTCTTTGCGTTGTACATATACATATACACATACACACACATATATAGGTCTATATATATATATATATATATATTTGGATTCATATATTTGACTTGCAAAGAAATTAGAAACTCGTACTTCTGGTTTAACACTTTAAATATTTTTGATTCTGCAGCTTATTTATCTTTGCGAATAAAAATCTATCATTAAAAGGAAGAGAGAAGGAAAGAAAAAAAAAATGTTCCCATCTGAAAGATACGGCAATAGCATAAACAATTTTAGAACATCCATTAATAATTAAGCAGTAAGAAAATTACTAGACTGATCTTACCGTGCTCTTTACAGTTGAGTTAGCGTAATGTAGAGAATTCGAGAAAACAGAAAATAGTAGTTGTACGTCAGTCGCAGACTCTCCGATCTCCTAAAAGCCACTTTGTGCTCCGTACAGTCTCATTAATGTTTCAATACTCAATTAGCGAGTGTATAGAAGAGATGGTAGAAAGACGAAGGGTCGATCGTAGCAGGTGTTTGCGTGACGTCATTTCCAAAAGCTTATGATGTCGAACAGTTTCATCCCCGTTGTCCAACAATCTACCTTTATCGCTTTATCGATAATATCTCTAAAATAATATTTTACTTTTGATTGTAATTTATTTTTTATAAGAGAATATCACGAAGTTATTGAAGATCATGCCTATATGAAACAATAGAAAAATGGCGCTATGTGAACGAACCGAAAAAAATTTGACCAATCTACAATGATCCAAATGATCAGAAACCAACGAAACAATGGCATTGTTACGTCACTTTCTATGAATGGTCATCACATCTCCACCAATCAACTTACTAATACGTTCTAATATTAAATAGTTCAGTTTTTACTCTCGAAACTTTTTAATGTATACGATTAACTGATGATCTAACGTTCAAACCATATATACTCAATGAGTTGGATACACACACACTAGTTACTGTTATAATTTCAAATGTTTTACTATAAATTTTTTATCATAAGAAGATTATACTAAGCACGCATCAATGGAGCCGTAGACATACAACAACACGTAACTCAGCTTGAATTATCTACTCTTATAAATTTGGTTTTATCTTTTACTCTCTTAAAAAATGTTTTAATCGAAGAATATTCTCGCTTCTTAGTTGAAAAATATCTCTAGGCTAATGGAATGAGAACAAGAAGTGGAAAATAAACAAATACTCATTTAACACACACTTTACCTTACATACTTGTATAACGCTTCTTGAATTCTTTTCTTAGAAATGACGATAGAAATTACTTTAAAGAATCCTTAAAATTAAAAATTCTCTTGTTCCTTATAACAAGGAAGAGCGAGAATATTTATTTAATGGTGGTGATAAACAGATTATTCCGATACTTGTAAATTCTATATGTTTAGAGTATCCAGATTCAAACAGCGTGCTGCAGATGGTATTTTCTCACGCAAGATCACAAGAATATTTGTTTCCTACGTTGCATCACTTATTTATCAAATAATTTGTTGAAACGTTATAAAAGCTTTGATATTAAAATTCAAATACTCAGATTAAAATTTACAACCCGAAATAAATTATGGTAATTTTCTCTTCTTTTTTGTTTTATTGCTCTCGATTTTTATTAAATTTAAATATTGTTTCTGTTGCTGCAACGTTAGACAAAACTAAATTAGGCAATTAAATCGGACAATTTTTATGTTTGGATTATTTATATGTTTTCGTAAAGGTAAAAAAAAAATTATTCTGTTTATTAGATCTCAATGGGACTATAAAAAATGATTTTCTTACTTTAATTGGAAAGTTTAGATTTAATAAGATTTTTTCTTTTCCTATCTATCTCTGTATATAGAAAAGTATAAACAAAGTAAAAAAGAAGAAGAACAATAGTCATTATAGTTCTAATGTTTATTTTCTCAATAAGTGTAAACAGAAATTATATTTTAATGCTTTACAAATAGGAAAAGAAGAAAGGATAATTTCTCGTCGTTCTTGACGTTTAATGTTCGAAAGTTTCTCTCTCTCTCTCTCTCTCTCTCTCTTTCGTAACTTAAAAAAATTGTTTAATGAGAATAATGTTATCAGAAAATATTTCTAGTTGCGATATAACGAAAGGAGAATAGATCAGAATAGAGATAAAAGAACTAACAAATGATTGGTTTGATAATAAAAGACCATCCGATGACCATCTTGATCCATACCGTTGAAGATAATGGAATTGTTTGGTAAATCTTTTTGTCTGACCTTAATCACTTTGATGCCGCCCCAGGTGTGCTATGACGTCAAATTCTTGATATCTATCTTCAGTTGCTTCATTTTTCCATTACTTTTCTATATTAGAAAAGAAAGTTAATACATTTTCAATCTCCGTTAATATCGGTTATCAAAATTATTTTTTAGTTTTATTCATGGACGAAAGTTATTTTATAACCTCATTTAATATATGAAACGATTTATTCCATAATTTAATGTGTGCACATATATATATACACATAAAATGGCGTTTGATTTTCGGTAAAATTTTAGCAGAAATTATATTTTTTATCGATTTTATCTTATGCTCTCTACCTTTGTTATAAAGTATCGATTTTGGTTTATTCAACTTATTCTAGCAGAAATAATTTATTTTTTAATAAGATTTTTAACTATTAAAGTAAAATGAAGATCACTGAATTGTTATTTTTTTCTAAATTTTTCGAAAAACATAGTAATAAATAATTTACATTACGAGTTATTCATTTATTCTTATACTTGAATATACATTTCTACATACGAGATACGTTATATAAATTATATAAACATGTAAGAATATATTATATATATAGTAATTTATAATTTTAATATCTTTTGATAAAAATTTTACTGAATTTTCATGAAATTTCCGCAAATATTTATATTAATTACGTTTTGTTCGTAAATCAAAACCTTCGTAACCCGAAATCTGAATGCAGAGTTATCAAAACACCTTGTAAATTGTGTTGTGTGATGTAATTTATTAATTAGACCATTTAAAAGTTTCTTATTTCGGCGATATAAATATTAATGTTCGACTATAAAGCGAAAAATTTTAGTGGAAGATCCGCCATCTTGAAATACTGCTGTCATATATTAAACAATTATATAGCTTTGCATTGCTTTTATCGTTAGACCATTTCTCTATGCAATGCTAGAAAATCTTGTACAAATTTTGAAATATTTTATAATTTTAAGTGAATTATTTTATTTACTTAGTATGTTCATAAGTACGGAATTTCCTTACTCGAATGACTTGCATTAATATACAGAAGATATCATGGGAGGGGATGAAACTCCTCTTCACATTTTGTATGAATGTGTGCTCTTTCAGGGCTAAGGTATGATCTTCTTGAGTTGTATTCCTCTGCACCAGAAGATCTGTTTATAGTTCTATTGAAGAAAATACTGTCATTCGTGATTAACATAGGACTTCTTATGTGATGATCCTGTTGGGGATGCACAATAAACCACTGATGGTCCTAGTGCAAAGCCTACCTTTCTTAATACAATCTGCATCAATATACTACTTACTTTTGTCACATATTTTTTATTGTTAAATCATATAGATAATTTTTTTCTTCAATAAAATTAAATTAAAGGCATGTATACAGGTATATTCATTATATAAATTTTATATTTCTTCTTTAGATTCAAATTTTCGGATATAATTCAGATTTATATAATAATTTTACCGAAGCCATGTACAAAGCTCAAGGATTAGTTGGAATAGCTCTGTTAATCCAGGTAAGATTTATTATTTTTATATTTATCATCATCTAAATACTCATTTATTAACCATTAACCAATGATTAAAACTGATTTGTAACTCATTTTGAATCGAGTTTAGGTAATGGATAATCGAATGTTAAATTATCCGAATCATTAAATATTCGTTCGACTAACATAATTTGTAACGCTTTTACGCTATTATTTGTATAAGTAAAAACAAATTACCATTTCTGACAGTCTGAAAAAAAAAGTTTATTTTACGAACAAAAATTGAAAAGTTTGCGAAATTTCATTAAAAAAAAAAAAAAGAATTATTATATAAAATAATCGCCTATGGTGATGTGCAAGATTTTCTTGAAACGAAGTAAGTTATTTAAAATTCTCGTAAAATTGGAGAAGTACTTAGTGAGAGAAACATTCATTAATCATTCATTCATTCGTTTTCTTCTCATTATTTCTTATTCGAGTATTTTAAACTTCAAAGAAAAGTTTCATGTTTTGATCGATTCTGAAAAGAAAGATATATTAATAAAATATTTACGATAGCATAAAATTGAATTTATTGTTAAGTTAATTAATTCTGTCTGAAAGTATAAAAACAAATCAAAGAAAAATATATACCTTAATCTGAATTAGAAATCTCTTACAAATATTAGATAAATGACAAGTTTTTCTGAGACACTCCAGAATAACCATTTAGTTAGTGACCATTCGAGTTGATGGAAGATGATGTCTTTCTGTTTATACTCTGATTCCAACAATTCTTGACGTATACTGACCACCACTGGTAAAAATACGTTTCGGAAAGTTAAGATGACTTTATTAAATTCAATTCCTTGATAAGGATTAAAAATATTAAATATTTTTATAGACATCCAGAAGAAAACAGCAAGAACGGAGAGCATTCCGAAAATCGTAATAACAAACGTGAAAAATAACAGTTACCATTATTAACTACATTTAAATTATTAATAGCGAAAATACAAAATTTTAATTAATAAATTACATAAAAATTTAAATGCGTGTTTCAACAATTTAATATAAAAAAATATCAATTTCCATTGTTAATACATTTAGTTAACAATGGAAATTGATTAATACCATTGTTAACTATATTTAGATGTCTTTAAGTATTTTTAAATTTAGTTAACAAAAATGCAAAATTTAATGCCATTGTTAAATACATTTAAATATAATTAACAATGGCATTAATCAATTTCTATTATTAACTAAACATAGCTAACAATGGAAATTGATATTTTTCACATTAAGTTGTTGAAACATGCATTTAAATTTTTACGTAATTTATTAATTAAATTTAGTTAACAATGGAAACTGATTAATGATATTGATAATTATATTTAAATGTATTTAACAACGACGTTAAATTTTGCGTTTTTGTTGATTACATTTAAACGTGGCTAATCACTTTTAAATGCAATTACAAAAGTGAAAAATTTTAATTAGTAAATTACGTAAAAATTTGATTGCATGTTTTAACAATTTTATATGGAAAATGTCAATTTTCATTGTTAAATACATTTAGTTAATGATGAAATCTGATATTTTTTCACAGAACGAACAATGGCATTAAATTTTGCATTTGCGATGATTACATTTAAATGTGGTTAATAACTTTTAAATGTAGTTAACAAAAATACATAAAAGTTAATTAATAAATTACGAAAAAAAATTAAAGACGTGTTTCAACAATTCAATACGAAAAACATCAAATTATCCGTTTTATATTTAAATTTTGATAACAAAAATGCAAATACAGTACAACCCCGTTTATACGTTTCTCACTTCTATGTTTTTCGCACTTGTACGTTGTGTTTTGTACACTCTTTCGATTTTGCATGTAAAACATCCCACTCGCACGTTTTCCATTTATACGTTTTCGCATTTGTACTCTATTATTTTTATTCCCCCAGAGTCGTTTCGTCGCACTTATATATAAAATTCAAGAAATCTTTGCCAAACTTTTTCGACAAAGGAACAATTTGCTATACTGTACACTACATTATCTTAAAAAATAGAAAGTAGAATGAATACAAAAGTTAAACCAAAACCAAACTTATCCCACCAGTCTTTCTACCGACGTTATGTAATGTTGTGTTACACTGGAAGTAACACAACGTTACATAAGATCAAAAAGCATTACTGACGACCAGATGTGTACAGTAGTTGCGTATGAAGGCTTGAATCTATGAATGTAGTATTGCATCCAAAAAACAAACTACAATTGATTCTTTATGCCAAAATGCCTATATTTGCCCATCATCGTTAATTAAACTTCTTAATTTCAAATTTTAATGTATGGAAGAAACATACATAGTTTAACTTTTTTTAAAATTTTAAGTTTTAATGTATTTTTTCAACATTTAAAGTTAAAATAAAAAGTTTCATTTTAACGTTAATCT
>WUQG02032635.1:0-10971 GCA_011317285.2 Androctonus mauritanicus
GACACAAGTTCCTATGTAAATCTTGTTTGTCAGAGTATGACAGACCAGCATGTTACGTTTGGCAACAATCTTTTGAGACACCCTGTATAATTTATGCTATTTCTTTGCAGATGCCAACAGGGTTATATTCTTAATGAAGATACTGGAATATGTGTTAAGCCTAATAATTGTCCTTGCCATCATGGAAAACATAATTATAAAGAAAAAGAAACAATAAAAATTGATTGTAAAAATTGGTAATCTATATAATAATTTAATTTTATTCATGTCATGTACATTTTCAAATTGAAATATTTCAAAAATTATGTAATAAAACTATAAATTTGTTTATAATATAAGACTTTTTACTGTAGACACTAAATAAAAGTAAATGATAAGTCAATTCATTCACAAGCAGGAAACAGTAACTGTTTCCTGCTTGTGAGCTTAGTTTTTGTGAACTTTATTTTAATAAGCAATGTAAGAAAGATGGATGTTTTTGATTAAATAGTTTATCTTGATGAATTGATTTATGGTTTACTTTTATTTAAATTTATTTGATTTGAAATTTTCTGTAAGTTGCATTTAGAATTTAAAACTACCCAATATTTTTAAAAAATACACTTGATTGAAAAAATAATGCATCCCAAAAAATATAGTGAGAACTGTGAAACTCAGTATTCAAATGCCTTTCAGCTAGATGTACAAATTTAGATGAATAACATTAAACCAAATATTCCAACCAAATTAACTTCTAGCCTAATAATTCCGAATTAAACTGTAATTTTAACAATTAATTTTCAAATAAAGGTTATAGTGCCACCATTTGTTGGGTTAATAATTGATTAATTTTTTTTTAAATTAATTAATTATTGACTCAACAAGATGATGACACCATAGTCTTGATTCAGAAATTAATCATTAAAATTACAGTATAATTTGGACTTATTATGTTAGAATTTAATATAGCTTGAAATATTTGTTTAACAGATTTCCTTTTGTAACAAAATATAAAAATATTATATAATGCCAATAACAGAATTTCTGATACATGTATATATATATATTATTCTATGTGCTTTTGTTAGTTTATCAATAGTAAATTAATATATTAATCACAGAAGAACAAATTTAAGCAAAGAATATCAGACTTCGAATGATTGGTTTCTTAGCTAGTCTTAAATCATTTTATATCATATTCTTAATTTTCAGATATATTTAATTTTCTTGTTATTTATTTATTTTAGATTAGTTAAGATAGGAATAATTAAGTTTTGATGTGTTCTGGAATAATTATATATTTAAGTAACTGTTGTTTCATTAAGCAGAAGAGTTTTTTGTCAATAGATGTGTTTGAAATAGAAATTATAGATTAAATTAACACTATTCTATTTGCTACTATAAAGATTTATTGGATGGTAAAGATTCATTATTTTCAATTAACACATCTTCCTTATATACATTATATATGAATTTTCTTTCTCTCTTAATGTTTATAATTTTAATAATACTATCTGTGAGATTTTTATTAAATCTGTTGGGTACTTGAAATGTATTCCATTTAATATCTATTGATTTAGCTAATATTTTATTATCTAGAAGGTAATTAAAAAATATGATAGTTGACTGTATTAAAAGATTCATATGAAAAAATAATTATGGTTTTAGAAAACCTGTATAAGGATCTTTAATATACTAGAACCACTAATTTAATTTTTCTTCACATATTAAGAGTGCAATTTTTTAATTCAAATCTTTTCTATATCAAATTTTTTCTCTCGAGTGTCATCTCCTAAGAGATTGATTACCATGAATCTTCACCAAGTGTGCATTTGTGCTTCCCTTGTATATTCTTCATATAAAGCAAAAAGCCAGTTCTTAATGTTATCATACCAGGTAGTTCTCTGCCCAACTTCTCTTTCCTACAATTGTTCCTTCTAGTATTCTGTAAATTGTTGTGCCTTAATAAGTGCCCCAAGCATCTTGTCTTCATCCTTTTAATAACAGTTAAGAAACTTCTTTTTCCAATCATTTTTAATATCCCTTCATTCATCTTTTTCTCTGTCCATGAAATTCTCAAGATCCTTTTCAATGTCTACATTTCAAATTCTTTCAGTTTCTCTGTTATTTCTTTGGTCAAAGTCTATGTCTCTGCTCTGTAAAGAAGAGTTGACCAAACATAGCACTTTGTTAATCTTAACCTTAATTCTCAAACTTAAATCTCTAGTGGTCAGAATGCTGTTCATGAAAGTGAAAATAAATCTGGCTATTTCCATTCTTCTTTTTACCTCTCTTGTCATTCTCCCAGAAGCAATTAGGTGACCCAAGTAAATGAATTTTTCTATTTGTTGTAGAATAGTTCCATTTATTTTGATATACATATTTGATATTGTTGATTTTCTTGAAACTATCATTGTTTTCTTAATATTGAAGTGTAAGCCATACAAATCATTGAAAACTTTTACTTTTTCAACCAGTGTGGCCAGATTTCATTTTCAGCCAGGAAAATTGCATCATTAGCATATCATAAATTGTTTATACTTATTCCACAAACTGACAGTCCTTTCAAATCTTCAATTTCTTGGAAAATATCTTCTGTATACATGTTGAATAGAAGAGAGGACAAAACACATCCCTATTGAATCACTTTTTCAACATAAATTCTTTGGATCTGCTCTTATTATATCTGATGGAGGCAATTTGTTTCAAGTAAAGATTTACAATTAATCTGATATCTTTGCTATCCAATCTAATTCTTATTAGATTTTTGATCAGTTTTTCGTATTTTATGCAATCAAAAATTTTAGAATAATCAATAAAACAGAGATAAACATTCTTCTGTTTTTCTAGGAATATTTCAATTATTATTTTAAGTAATAGCAATATTCATGATACTTATTTCAAATATGATAATAGAATTCTTTTATCTAATAACATAATTACCATGCATTTAAGCAGTACTATATCAGGATAAATCAAAAAACTTAATTATCCATATCCTGATTGATTTAAAATAGATAAACAATTAAAAATTAGACATGTTTGAAATTAATGTATAAAAAAAAATCTGGCAAAATTTACTCAAAATACTCTCTTTATACTTTGAAATATTTCTCTTTATGAGATTGTATAGCAAATTTTCATACAATATACAATATTAAATCTATATATCACAATAAAGTTGAAAAATTATATACTTACACTCAAAAACATTTTTTTTATTTATGTAAAAGTATTTTTGGGCTAGGATCCTCTTCAGTCATATTCTTTCTAATACAAAATGAAATAAGTTCAAATATAATCAACAATTCATGCATGCACAAAACAATGAAATATAAAAATAAACTGAAATCTATAATATTAAATACATTACAAATCAGCTATAATATCAAACTGGCATTGTGAATATTAATTGAATATGGAGAAATTTTGAAAGATCTGTGGAAGTTTATATAAATATTAAGAATTATAGATTTTTAAATCCTAAACAACAAAATTATTAATTTAGAGAAAGTAAAATAAAATACTATAAAATGATTTATATTATATTAATATTATAAGTACTGCATTTAATATTAATATGAAATATATTTAATATTGATGAGTTTAGTTCAGTTTTATTTTGTTTTATATATGTAGCAGCATATGTGGTTCATTGATTTACAATATTTAAAATAGTTATTGTTTTGTTCATTATCAGCTTAGCCTATTTATTTATTTTTAAAACAATTTGCATTATGTATAATTATTATAACTAATATATATTTATATTTGAACTAGTTTTGTTTTGTATTAAAAAGAGTATAAGTAAAAAGAGTTTAGTCAAAAATATTTCTACATATAAAAAGATTTTAAGATTTAAGTACCTATTTATTTAATTTATTGTAATATTTTTTATTTAAAATATTTAATTTCAAAAAATTTAATATTTTTCACAATCCACAAAATTTGAAGATCTATCATTTTAGAACAATAATCATTCATGTTAAGTCCTAATGTAATTAATTACTTGAATCAATATTTACAGTGTTTGTAAAGCAGGACGTTGGATATGTGATGAAACTGCATGTCCAGGAATTTGTTCCACATGGGGAAATTCACATTTTATAACATTTGATGGTCATTTCTATGATTTTCAAGGGACTTGTGATTATGTTTTAGTAAAAGGAAAAATTGATGATAAGAATACTTTCTCTGTTATAATAAAAAATGAATTGTGTGGTACTGGAGGAATTTCATGTAGCAAAAGCATAATATTTATAATAGGTAGGAAAATTTAATATATTACTGTATATTTTTACATATATGCTTAAAAATATTTTCTAAATACATTATTGTATCTACTTGCAAATAAACTGAGAAATATTTTCCAAAAAAAATTTTGAAGGAGGTTTGATATATACACAGAGGCAATCAAAAATTGGAAAATTTTTCAAAATAATAAATTATAAACATGACATGATTTAGCCAGCAATTTATTCTAAAATAATTTACTGACTCAATTATGCCATATTTATAATTTATGAATCGTATAATGCTCTTTTTGATCAAAAATTTGTGCATTTTTTGATAGTTCTGATTATTTAGAAAATATAGGATGATTATTTTACAGCCAGTTTCAAATATCAAATTTGTGCTTCATCAATCATGTATTCATTGGTTCAGCTTTTTATTCCTGTAATTTGCAGAAAAATTTTTGTTACATGTTTTGATTCCGATTTTTTTTTATTTTTTAAACTTTGTCGAATATTTTTATTGAGACTTGAAAACTTTAATATTTTTTGATATTTTCCTATCAAACAAATATTTCAATAAAATCATATTGCAGAGAAATGTGATTGAACATGTCACAACATGATCAAATTCTGCTCTCTATTCAGCTTTCTTTTCACATTACTTCATGATGTTTTAATGCTATGTCTGGATTTTATCTTAGTACCCATGTCTTTTTCATTAGTGAACTGAATTCAGGAAATTTTTAAAATTATAAAAGAAATTATCGTTTTATTTCAATAAATCTCATATTATTCTAATACTTGTATATAAGTCAGCCCCCAATTTTCAAGTTTCAAATTTTTAACTATTTTTAAAATCTAAAATCTGGATTGTCTTATACATGAAGTGGCTTATATATGAATATATATCATAATTAAATTACACTTTTAATAATTTAACCATTTTATTAATATATATTAAGATATAAGTATTCCCCAATTTATGCAAATAATTGAGACCAAAAAGTTTTGTGTAACTCAAATTTTGCAAAAGTTGGAAAAATGATTTTAACAAAAATTCTAAAGCAAAAACTACCAAAGTTAGTGGCTCACTGTAGTTGTGACTCTATCATGTTATGATGCTATATTGCTTTCTGACTGAAAGTGAGATAACTCTACATGGTATATCATACCAACAGTTTGATTCTTAAGATCAACAAACAATATAACAAACAAAAATAAATAAAGTAATATGATCTTTTAATGCTGTAAATCAATATGTTTGGACTTGTATCTTGCAAATACACATAGGCCTCACTTTGCATCATTTCAGTTTGTATTTTTTCCAAAGTTTCATCATAAAACAATTAGGACAATATTTTGGTTTTAATTGTAAAATTCCGTATTTGCATCGTTCTGGGAATAATTTTTCATTTGGTAACATAACTGCTCTTATTACATGGTTTTGTTACTGCTCCCAGTATATTTATGCACATATACTTGTGGTGCCACAATATATAAATACAAATGAAATTTATTTGCCTTGATAGTCACCATCTTTATGAAACTGATAAAATCATATTCTTGATATTTTCATATGACTGTTAGTGTAGTCAAATACAACCTAATATGGCATAATGAAATTTTGCAAAACAACAGTTAAATTAAAATAAACAGAATAAATTCTTTTATAATCATATGTTTTTTTTATCTACTTTATCCAGTTAGGTTAAGTTAGTTTCAGGTAAACCATCATAAATGAATTATACTATATCTACTAATGAACACTTTTCGATTCCATCACTAGCTATCAATACCCATAATAGTGTAGGACAAGATATGTCTTCTTTCTTTGCTTTCAATTATATCTTTTTGTCTTTGATGAACATCTAACTTAAGATTAAACTTCTTCATTCACTTCTCTAGGTATGCTAGTATCTACTCTAGAGATAAGGAACTAGTCCTATTTATTTGAAATACAACTTCCAAACAAACTAATTCCTTTCTCATGCAGAATAAGAGAGTAATTTTCACAAAGAAGTTCTCTGTTTGCAGATTCTAGTTCTTTTTAATTAATTTCTCTTTCCTCTTTCAAATGTTCCAAAGCAAATAACTGATGATGACATTTGTAACAAGCATTATAAATAAAATTTTTTAAATATTTAAATTAAATATAAACTAAGTAAACTAAAACTAAATATTAAACTGAACTAAAATTATTATTATTTTTATACATTATTTTGATATCTCAAAATAATCTTATACTAATTTTTGTTCTCCTTTAATTCTTAATTATGATAAATATGAAATAGTGAAAAAATGATTCTTTATGACAAAATATATTTATTTTAAGAATTTTTTGAAAGAAAATTTTATATTAAGTTGATGAATAAAGAATTAAACATAAAATGAAAAAACTAAATAATAATAATAAAATAAATAATATAGCATTGATACAATAAAAGTTTAAATATAGAAGTAAATGAAAATATTTTATTTTCATTCTAAAATTAAACAAAATTTAAAACCGATAAAAATATTTTTTAGAACTGATTTTAATCAATTCTAAAAAATATTTTAAATTAAACTCTTTATTTTTAAAAATAAAGAGTTTAATTTAAATATAAAAAAACAGCTGTATATAGAGCTGTTTTTTGTGCTTAACTTATAATATTAGGAAGAAGAAAAAGGAATCAGAGAATTTAATTTTTATATATTAGGTGATGAACGTTTGGTGCTATTCAAGAATATTCCATTATTATATAAGCAGTTAAATTCAGAGTTTAATGTGAAAGAAATAGGAATGTTTCTTCATGTTACAACTGATATTGGTATTTCTATACAATGGGATAAAGGAACAAGAATATATGTCCGTGCTCAGCCAATTTGGATGAACAAAGTATGAAATTATTTTTTAATTTTATATTATAATTATAAATTTCAAATAACTTCTGATAATTCTAGATATTTATTAAATTAATATTATTGGTATTATTATTTTAATTTCTAGCATTTTGGAATTTATGAAAATTTAATATTGAAATTCAAAATTAATAATAAATTATAAGACTTCTTACTATAAAATCTAAATAAAAGAACTAACAAGCACATTCAATAAGATAAATTATTTAATCAATTTATCTTATCTTTGTTTGATTTAACCTATCTTTATCTAATATTCTGAGATAAATTCTGAATGTAGTAATCAATTTATTTAATAATAAATTAATTGATTACTACTAAATTATTAACATTAACTGACAGCACTCTCAGGCAGTTTTGGGAAAACTCTTAGTGTTTTAATAATTATTAAAACACTAAGACATTACTCTCAGGCAGTTAAACCCTTTTTTTAAATTATTAACATTAACAGTTTACAAGAGAATTATTTTTTATTGATTACTACATTCAGAATTTTTAGAAAATAGCATATTAATGAATTATAAACAATAATCTGGCTTAAAAAATTATTAAATAGCTCTTTATGCCAAGTAGCTTATGATTTTGTTATATTAATAGTATTTCAAACTTTATTTTTTTATATTATAAAATGTGAATAAGTGTTTGATCATAAACACTTATTCATAATTTATTAGTTCTTGTATTTTTTGGATTGTATAGTGTCTTACTTACATAATTAATTTTTTTTAAAACATTCCATGTAAATTTAACTCCAACAATATTTAAATTTAATATACAAAATATGAACTTAGATATATGGAATGTGTAGGTAAAACGAATGAGCATATTGTGAGCATAAATATGAAAATTTAAGACCATGAGTGATATTTTTGGAAAAGAATAAATTGTTTAATGAATTTTTTTTATATCATTTTATAGAAATACAACACAAATAAAAAGACTTGCATATTCAAGTATTTCTGAAAATTCAGAACTTGAAACTGCATAAATAGGGGACTTTTTCTATGTTATAATATTTTGTATTTTCAACTTATTCTATATTCTACAATTGAGATTTTTTGAATTTTATATCTCTAGAATTTTAATTTTAATTTTGAATTTTATATCTCTGGAATTATTCTTTTATGTTAATAGAAGGGAGGATTACTCCAAAAATAGTTTTATTATTTAATAAATGTAGTTTTGATTAAATATAATGAGTTTATATTATTGTATTTACCCATGTATAAACAAAAAATGAACTTTTTATTATTATTTACTGAATTCAATTGTATTTTTATAATTTCTGCTAAAATTATGTTTTTACTATGCTTTAATTTTGTATAATTAATACATACTTATCAAAGTTTTTAACAGGACAAAATAATTTATTAACAGAGATATTTTCAACTCTCTCAGTAGGTCAATATTAGCTGCATAATGAAACAGGATGGTTTAAAATTTTTTTTTTGTATAATTACATTTAATTTCACTATTTTAATAAATATATGTTTCAAATTTCTTTAAACTATTTGCAGAATCTTTCAAAATTTTATGTATTACAGTTTTTTGCTGGGATTAAATAAATATTTAATAATAAAAATAATTTACATTATTTGAAATATCATATATACTTGTGTATAAGCTGATCTGATTAAGCTTGCTGACTTCAGAATTTAAAACTTGGGAAAATTTGAAATCTGTATATAAACTGATTCCAAACTTTCAAGAATTAGAATAACACAATATTCATTGAAGTGAATAGCTAATTTCTTTTATAATTTTTAAATTATAAAAGAAATTATCTATATATTTCATAACAAACAAAATTATATTGTAAAGAAATTTTCTCTACAATATGATTTTGTTAAATTATTTGTTTGCAGAAAATATCAAAGAAATATTAAGAGATTTCATCATTTCCAAATCTCAACAAAAATATTTAATAAAGTTTAAACAATAAAAAATTAGAACCAAAATGTGCAACAGAAATTTTGCAGTAGTTGATGAGAGTGGAAAGCCAATCAGCATATGTGATTGTTAGGAGCACATATTTGATGTTCAAAATTGCATGTAAATTAATTATCCCATATTTTTTAAATGATCAGAACTATCAGAAATTACATAAATTATTGATCAGAAATATCATACATAGATCACTATATTTCTATTTAATCTAACTGATATTACACACATTGGTGGCCACCATGTTTACTTGCTAAAAAAAATGATCTACCCATTTTCGATCTTATTTGTAAATGCTCAATAAATGAATATATTTAAATATGAACATTCACCCATATCCAGGAATATATTTTTATTAATAGAATTGAGTAGAAATAGCTATTTTTTAAGACTCTAAAAGTGAAGCGAATGACTCATTTTTTCTGCTAAAAGTGCTTTATTTTTTGTTGTTGTTGTGATATAGTGCAGCAGAAATTGTGAATATTTTTTAAGCTAATGATTTTTATTAGAAATAAATATGGCAGCTGGTATGAAAATGCAACAGGAATGTGGAATGACTGAGCTAACAAATCTTCAAAAAATTTTCCAAGTTTTGACTTTCTTGTATCTAAGTTGACCCCACTCTTCTTCAAAATTATTTTTTCAGAAAAATTTATCAGTTTATACACAAATATATATGCTAATTGTAAATAATATAGATTACATTAATGAAAAAAATTGCTAATTGTTTTTGAATTAATTTTAAGATGTTATATATATCATCCTTAAGAATAGAATTTGAGACATTTTAATTGTGAAACTGATTTATCGTATTTATATATTCTGTGTTTATTTTTAGTTGGAAGGTCTATGTGGTGATTTCAATGGTGATAGTGTTGATGACTTCAAGCAACCATCTGGAGATATTCCTGCAACTGACGTAATAGATTTTACAAATAGCTGGAAAGTACATTTATATTGTCAAAAACCAACATTACTTTCAGATTCATGTAGTTTTCATTCAGAAAGATATAATTGGGCTAATAAAAAATGTGCTGTTTTGAAATCAGTGCTTTTTAGTGATTGCCATGAAGAAGTAATTGTAGAACCATTTTATAAGAGGTTAGAAATTAAAGTATTTATGATAAATTAACATTTTTTATCATACTATACTGTTCTAATTATTTTAAATTTATCTTAATTTACAGAATAGAGAATAGTAAATTATCTTTAATTGCAATAGAATTAATTCTTTAAATAAATAGATTTAATAAAAATATAATAATAAAAAGTTATAGTGCAAAACTTCTTATTGTAGACACTAAATAAAAGCTTAATCTATAGAATTACTGTGTAGAGCAGTAAAATCTATTAATTTAAACGTTATAATAACTGAATAAAAGTAAATGATAAGTCAATCAAGTAATATAAACTGTTTATTAATAATAATTTCTTATTAAAAATATAATTTTTTTACTAAGAAATTTTTATTTATGATATGCTCATTGCTGATAAATTGATAAAGGTATAAATAAAAAACAACTCTGAACAAAACTATTAAATTTTTTTTTCCTGTTTAGAGTTGTTTCTTATTTGTGCTTTTATCAAGAAATTATTAATAAAAAAATTTGTTTAATTGAATTTAAGAAATTCTTAAAATTCAAGTTTAATCCAAATTTGATATTATCTTGATTGTAAAGTGAAATATTGATGAAAATCATGATGATAAGCAGGAGCTCCTTGAGTTATAAACATTCTAGTTACACAAATTATCTTTAGGCAGTGTAGGTTTACTCCTTTTTTATATTGGCTATCCCTGTATCTTTTCCAATTATTCACATTGATTTTTTTTACAGCTGTCTATGACTAATTCTCTTCTTAAATCAACATTCCAATAAATCTTAAAAGGACCTTTATTCCAAAACTTGTTTCA
>WUQG02032646.1:0-30271 GCA_011317285.2 Androctonus mauritanicus
GAAAGAGTATACAAAAACACAACGTACAAGTGCGAAAAAAGTAGAAGTGAGAAACGTATAAACGGGGTTCTACTGTATAGATTAAATTCGTAACGCAAACATCACTGAACTGAAGCAAATTTTCTCAATTTGTTGCACAGATGTAATAAATAATCGAGAAAAATATGAGTTACAAATCAAATTTGAGTGCAAACTGAATAATAAATTATATTATTTCAATAAACGCCGCACGGACTATTTTTTCGATCGTTTATTGCATTGTTTATTAAAAGGTGACGTTTGTTGAAGCAATTTTTTAAAATTTTTATTATTTCTTAATAATAATTATGCGAATTTATCACTCAAATTATGCAATAATAATTATTTTTGTTGAATATTTCATTATTATTATTATATGCATTCTTTCATTACGGTAATTTTATAATTATTTAATTAATTAAACTAATAAAAAATTATTTATTACGTATTTAAAATGTCTTTCATATAGTGCGCCGTTCATTATTTTCTCAGTATTTTGTTAAATATTTATTACAGCGTATTGTTTAGAACAAAATATCTTGCGAAAAATAAAATTTAATGCGAATTTTATAAGCGAAACATTCAACAAAATAAAAATTTTTATGCAGGCCTACATTATATTGCGTTTCTTTGTTCTCAATATGAGCTTGAATTTCTTTTATATTTTATACAAGATTGTAAAAAATAGAAATTAATTATCATTATTTTATCTGAATTCCATCGATATATAAAAATTAAACTTGCATAGAATGCGTGTTAACAGTTAGAATGCTCGCTCGAAATTTCTCCACTTAAAAACTGTTCGAGAAAATAAATCATTTTGTTCACGTCAATAAATATGACATATTATTTCGTTAACTTCATAATTTTGAAAAAAATAAGAGAGATATTTTGCTTCTCAATTATTAAACGCTATTTCGCGAATGATTTACTGTTCGAAATTTTATAAAATAATTTTTTTTTTACCTGATTTCCAAATAAAACTTACAGCTTCCTCTAAGACAGGGATCGGCAAACTGCGGCTGTTTAGGTATATACTGTATATAGGCTCTGAAGTAAAATTGAAAATGAAAATATAAATAAAACTATGATAGTTTTAAACATTTTTAAAGAATTTTATTCACATAATAGGGATTTAATTTGTTTCATAGACCTTGCAAACTTCCTGGCATTAAAATGCGTGCCTTAAATTCAAAACAATTAACTACAAACCGGACATAAAAATTTTCTAAAAAAAATGAAAGCTCATTGGCTCACATTTATTATAACCAATGAGAGCAATTTTTTGTGTGTTTTTTATATTTTTTTTCTTTATTTATTAAAGATATAACTGATATTATAACTTGTTATGTTTCTTAATTTTTCCTTATTTGTAAAAAAATATATTTATGGCTCTCGAATAATTTTAAAATTGTTGGTTTGGTTCTTCCGTCTAAAAAGTTTGCCGACCCCTGCTCTAAGATATTCTAATTTGTATGTTACTTATTTCTTTTTAACTGTTTATTCTAGCGAATTATACAAATTTGAATTGCCAAGATTTGCATAGAGAATATAAAAACTTATCAACGAAGTGTGATTACATTATTTAAATTACAGAGTTTTTGCATAAAAATAAACAAAAACAGTTAAAGAAAATGTATTTATCAAAATTTGTTTTTTTTTTTTTCCTCCCTTCGAACTTAATATTTTGTTTAGAATAAATGAAATTTAGTAAATCTGCGCTTTATTTGTCACACTTTAGTTTGACTTATGAACACTTAACATTAAGATAAGTAAAAATAAATAATTTCTCAACTTTCAGAAGTGCTAGTGATTTATGAATATGACGATATTCTAACTAAAGAGAAAAATTATATCATGCATTGCTTCATTGTACAAAAAAAACTGATACTGATTTTAATTATTATTACTAAAAAAATATTCTAATAAAGGAAAAACAATGCGATAATTTTTCATTATTTAATCTGAATATTTTAATTTTTTATGTTATTTATTTTTATCTTACATGTATTTTTTATAAGAAGAGATAGTAATATTAAAACGTTTTGACAGTAGGAGCCGAAAGCGCTATAAAATATTACACCACTGCATTCACAATAATGAATATTTCTTAACGTGAAATACTATAAATGTTCAATCATATCATACTACGAGTCTACGATTTTGCAAACTATTGCATGTGTGCATGAGAACGATAAACGTAAAAGTCTGTTGTACAACGTTATTTATGTTTATTCTTTAGAAGAATATATTACCTAACCTATATCAACATGAAAAATGACGTTATAAACGAGTACCCATTTTCGCATGTAAGAAAACCGGTAAAAGATAAAATTCTAAATTTTGAATTTAATGAAGTTTTACAGCTCTCTAAGCGGTACATAAGCAACAGCGATATATATATTTTTACATATTTCATTATAGAATATTTACGCCCGTTTATGTTCTAAAAAGAATATTTTAGATTAAAAAAAAATAAACACTTTAAACATTTTATTATACAGTGTATAGTCTAACAGTCTAGCCCACAGATAGATTTATAATAGTGTAGGTTATTAAATTATCAAAATGATTGATGTTTACGAAAAATATAATGATTTAGCGCCGATAAAAATGGCAAAATACGTATGATTAAAACATTAACATGTTGATAAATATGTTATTAAGTGCAGAGATTATACTGTTAAATCAATAGTTTGATTTAGCAAAGTAAAAAATCGTGTTTGCACTGAACACGCAAAGTCTAGTAAACAAAAGATTTACCTAAATCTGAATAGGTAATTTATAAAAAAAAATTGCTTAAAAGTACACAAATAAACTCAAAATTGTGTCGAAAAACTTATGTTCGAACAGATAACAAAGTTTTGATGTTTAAGTTAAAAAAATAATAATAAAATAGTTTTTTTTTTCTTTTAAGAAATTCCGAATTTACTTTAGAAATATTTTAATATATAAATTTTTTTTTTTTTTTCTGTTAAAAGTTCGAAAAGTTTCTGGGAAAAAAGCAACCAAAATTTCATGATGTTTGACCAACAATGTTATAGAACAACTATCAATTCTACATCTGGAAAAATCTATTGTCGGATTTTTCTTTTTGTGCCTGTACAAAATCACGTCTTTATTTTTTATTATTTTTTTGACTAAATTTTTCTTTTCTAAACAATCAGAATTTTCTGTTTTTTTATCTTAACATTATTATTAGACTATTTATTTCAATTTAACTCTGTTTAAATTCGATTAAGAAAATTCTTCCTAGGGAAAACAAAATGATTTTACGAATATATACAAAAATTTCCAGGTTAACTTGCAAGTTATAATTTTAAGATATACTTTTAAAAAATTATTAAATATTTTTGCGTATTTTGTTAATAATCTGTGCGATAGATCACGGAGTTAGACGTATACTATTTAAAGATTTAGATAAGGAAAGAGAATATCGAAGAGTCTAGACAGTAAATATCTTCCTGTCTTTATCTGAGTAGTTTGCTCGTATACATCTACCTAGTGATCTATCGCACACAGATACCATCTCCGCAATTGATTTTACTTGCTTAAATATTTTATTTAAATCGTAAAAGTATAAATAACATAAAAACAAAATTGTTTGAGATATGTTACTCTCTATATAAAATTTTTAAGAATCTATTTGTTTACCTTTGTAATTTATTGCTTCATTGATCTATCGCATTAGTTTTTTCGTTTAACATGGAGTCAATATTAATATTTTAACGTGTAGGATTTTTAACAATATAATGCGTGTAGCTACGAAACGTGCACACGCGTGATGATAGAGCGCAAAACGAAAATTTTTATACGAATAATCAATTTAATAGTCGTCAAAATCGTATTGCATCGAAGTTGCAGTGTTTAATTTAAAATGCAAAAAAAAAAAAAAAATTAATTAAAAATATACTGGTAGGGGATCATAAAATTCGTTATCCGGAAACAATATTTTCAAAATATACAGTAACTTATTATGTTTTAAAATTATATAAAATTTTACTGGTGTTACAGTGCATACTCAGCTGTTTATCTTTTATGCTTCAATGGGGAACAGTGCATTCGTTATCCAAGAAAACTTTAGCCAAGTTCTATAATTAGCTAAGTTAATGCGGTTCGTTTCATTTCCCTGACCTAGTCGCTATGAATTTCTAAATTATTACCACTTGATATTATCGTCTAGTAAAATTGATAATTGGAAGGAATATTAGAAAAGACATAAATTTAATTTTATAAGCATAAAAAAATTTTTGAAGTTTATAATATTAACAAAATTTGTGTTCGGTATTAGTATTTACAATGATGATAAAAAAAAAAAAAATGGTGATTTTAATAGGACACGACGACTAAAAATTTATCTGACGTTTCGACGGTTTTTAATGGTTTTAACGGTGATATATATTTTATTTTTTATCATTACGAGTTAATTACTTTGCACGATTTCCGTACTTTGTTATGAATTATTGTTATTAATAAAATTTTTCACGTAACAGAAAGCCGAAAGCTCTCATATGCTAACTCTACAGTATTGTCATACGAGCGCTTTCGGTTTTGCTACACTGTTGTTATGAATTTATTGACAAAACGAAGGCAAAAAAAAGAACTGTAGAGTTTAAATATATTTTTATATTTTTAAAAGCATTTTTTTAAAAATAATATGCGTGTCGAGGAAGCATTAACGAAAAAAAATACTCGGTTAAAATATGTCTCCGGGTCAATAAAGTCTCTAAATTTTTTATCTGTTCTTATTTATTAAGAATTTTACGGTTAATTAACATGGCGTAATAATCATAAAAAAATTTTTTTTATGTTTTGTATGATCTTACAAAGATTTATTTCCTGGCTGGACGTGAATAACAAAGTGCAATATTTTGCTAAAAGAGGAAATTTAGATCGTAATGTTTGACTTGGGCGTGTCTATAAGGGAAAACCTACATCACTTACATCCTTTTATCCAGATAGAGCATGAAAATCAAATTACCTTTTTTTTATTTTTATTTTTCTTCCCTCGTTTTTTGCCATTAACTATATATATATTTTTAATATATATATAGAAAATAATATCTTGTACTTTCAATATATTTCAATGCACGGACTTACCTATAAACTATTATCGCGTATCCCTTAGATATTAATTCGCGAACTTAGTAAATATAATTATTCTTAATAACCTAATTAATAGTTTTACTGAAACTCTTTATCATCTAAACTTATTAAATAAAATTAACATTTAATTTCATTTTACGATTATTTCTCATTATGTTATTTATTTGATAATTTGTAGATCGTTAAGAATAATTTTTATTTTGTATTCGTTAACAACATTAAAACACAACTTTTATATACTTAATTAAAAATAATGAAACGAAAATTAAAGAAAATGATCAAGTGGCTGAAAACTACCAGTTCTAAGAACTATAGATCAAATTTTGAAAACGTAATAAATCAAATTAATTGTAGTAGAGAAGGTTCGGAATCAAAGAAAAACTTTTCAAAATGTTTCTTTTTTTTCTTCTTTGAAGTATAATGGTAGTTTGTTTCTTTATTTAAGAAAAATAAAAGTTTATAAAACTGCATTATATATATATATATAAAGCTAGGCAGAGACAAACTAAAAAATATTAAAACTACAATTTTGTTGGTCCTGTTAATATTAATGCAATTTTTGCAGATTGTTTATGCTTGTTATTGATAATATTAATTCCATTCCATATATATATATTATTCAGTTTTATATATGAGCATAATATATAGGGATTTTTATGAGCCCGTTTATTATATATGAGTTTATAAATGAGTTGTATATTGCCTGTTTGTACATGAAATTTTAAAATATGTATGTATATATGCTAAAAATAATACGTAAATAAATTATTTTATTTAGCACAAATAATAATAAAGCGAAAAGTATTTTGAAATATTATATATTTTTCATCATAAGTTTATGACTGCAAAATATTATCAGCATATATAAATATGAAATGTTTGCATATATTTTATTTTATTTTACATTAAAATTTTTATATGGTTAAATCTGCATAACAGCAGTATTTTTATCGGAAAAATTTCGTGGATCCAATTTAGTTATAACAACTTCTTAATGTAATATTTTCCAAACTTTTCTTATGATCCAAATATAGTATTTTTTCTGAACTAGAGACATAATACTGGTTGATGTAGTATTAATTGCAATGAATGGCTCAAGATACCTCACATATACAACCCAAGGGCGTTGAGAGATATCCTCGGGCCCGGAGGAAGAAATTTTCAACACCGTCTTTCTACGGTTAATTAGAGCGTAAAAAATTGTGGAATGATGTCCGGGCCCGGGGAATTTTATCCCATCATTTCCCCTCTCGTCGGCCCTATATATGATCAGGCATTAAACAGACAGTAGTGAAATGCAAGAATCTATGTTGGATCCAACCTACGTAGGCAAAATGGATGGATGCTAATTTTCATATTAGTGTGAAAGTTTCATTAGACTCTAATGATTGCACTAATGATTGCTCTAATGATTGAATCTCCTTAATAATCAAATGAAAACAACTTAGAGCAAATTCAAGCAATACACGCAAAACCAACATGGGAGACCGAAGATTTTCCCTAATAACTTTCTTCGATAATGAATCGGATGGCGACCTGGATTTGGAAATTAATGTCCAGATAGTTAAACTATTAAAATATTATTTTAAAATGCTTTTTTATTTATTAAACACACAAATACATATTTTAAAAAATATTGAATATATTTTCTATAGAAAACAGTTTTGGTTAATTTCAGTTTTGTAGAAAAAAATTTCAAAAATTCAAGGGGGCGCCTTTCCGAAAGAGAAGCGAACGATAGAATTTAAAATGAAAACAAATTTATAAGCCTTTACATCTTTTTCCATTGTAAATAATGAAACTGTTATTATTTAAGGTGTGTCAAATAACGATAAAAAATTGCTATGACTTTTTAAACATAATATACTTATTAGTTTTATTAAACAAAATTTAAATCGATAAAAAAAATAAAAATTTTTACATATTTCGATTAGTTGGCAACATTGTTACTGTTTAATTCTTCATTTTATCGATTACCATATTTGAAATCCTTAATCGATTTATTATAGCGATTTGTCTAAGTCGAAATTATTTTTGGTTTTCAACTGATTCTGTTACATGTATAAGTTTTCTTGCAGTTAATAAATTAACGTTTAATATTGGATTAATAATAAAAAAAACTAAATGTTAATTTCATTACATAGATAAATGATTTCAGTATATTCTTAAATTAATTTATTAAATTAATATAAATAAATTAAGTAATAAAATCATGATGTAATTCCAAAAGTATTAAATTTTTAAGAAAATTGATAAGAAAAACTACTATTTAATTATTTAAATTAGTATACAGTTCAGTGTTATCCTTTATGCAGAATTCATTATGTCGTGTAAAAAAAAAAAAAAAAAAAAAATTTAGCGATTTTAACTCCAGTAAAATTATATATATATATATTTTTTTTTTTATCGAAAATTGTTTTTAAAAAATGTTTAAAACTTATGAGCGAACCTTCAAGCTGGAAAATATAATTTTTTTTAGGTATGGCTATTCGACGATTTTAGTTTAAAATCGGTTTTAGTTACAAACATTTTTTTTTCTTTTCTCTCAAGAGGGGGGAATTCTTTTTTCGAACTAATTTCTGGCAAAGTTTCTTGCTAGTAAGAAACCTTAGTTTTCATTCTGGCTTCGTGTCAGTAGAAAGAGATTAAGTTTAACAAACGGTCGTTCACTTAAACGGATTTTAACCACAAAAACCTTCTTCTAATATCCGGTCCTGAATAACTTCGAAAGACAACAAGCTGAATTGTGATTGATGTTTCATACAGGTACGTAATATGTGCAGATCCTGTAAATGTCACAACAGTTCCAAAATCAAATTTATTTCAATTTTTCTGGCGAAAATAAAATCCAACTCAATCTGAACCGATTTCGATTTAGCATTGTTTGTTTTTCTTATATAAAATAATACCTGTTTTCTTTATTAGATATATATGTATTTCTATAAAAAAAAGAAAAGAACAGAGTTTGTGTAAAAAATAAATAAAGAGGAAACGATGTACTGTTTTAACTTGATGTTTGATACCGTTTAGGTCATGGCGTTGTTTTCCGGTTAAAAAAAAAACGGACCATTTCTTTTTAGCAACAGTAACGATATCGACTTGACCTGGCAACTGTTGTCTGTGTGAAGCAATTTGTTGAGCCTTCCAAAATTTTTCGACAAACAATCTACTCTGTTAGCTTGCAATTCAGCATCCATAAAATGGGAAACGTAATTTTTTTTTTCGCATCAGAAAAAAAACCACTTTCAAATTCCAGAAATCTTAAAAAACTTTCGAAATATTAATTTTAAAATATTGTATATATTTTCTACAGGAAAATAATTTTTTTGTAGAAAATTTTTAAAAAATTAAGGGGGCGCCTTTTTTTGTCTTAAGAGAAGCGCACTCTACAATTTCGTTACAGATTATTTTCTTAAATTAAATTAAAATTATATTTTTAAAAATGGAAGATATAGAATCGTTTACGATGATAAAAAAGATCAAACGTTAAACTTCTGTTTAAGTTTGCAATTTATCGAACATCAGTATCGCTCCCATTTCCTCTTAATTGTCTAACAGTACTAGTAATGAGGTATGGGAAAATGACATTGATTAAAACGCTTTGTAAAATGCTGTAAGAGTGCAATGAGTACTTCTTGCTTCATTAGGATAACAATTTGCTACGAAAATTAACGTGATTTAACAATAAATATTTAATACTTTCTTGGCACTAAACATTATCTTAATGTAATACGTTGTGCAAATCGCTACAGGTTGTTTAAATATTTCGAGGAATAAACTTGTATATATATTTTTTCCTAACAAGTAAGTTGATATATAATTTTGGCATGTGGTTTATGAATCATTTTTTAAAGAACAGATATATTTATAATATAATAACGCAGCAATGCCAAAAAATAATACTTTCTTTAAAAATGGTGTGCATTGAATTTTTGTGTAAAAAAATACTGAATGTGTAAAGAGAAATCTGTATAGGCAAACTAATTTAAGGAAGATATGTTTGATTTTATAAATAACTAAATTATCTTAGGATTTCTACAATAATTCAATTAATTTATAAAAAGAAGAATTACTTTTGTTGTAACTGGGATTTAACTTTTAGATTCTTTCTGGATGGCTTCAATCTTCACCTGTGGAGTTATTTTTGCAACGCTTTACCTCATGCATCATTATTCTGTCACGTTTTATAAAGCAACGAAAAAGCTCCATCTGTTGACAATGCTTCAAGTTACTTTACTTAGTAACATAACTTATTAAGTGTTTTAAATATATATATTTATCAATTTTAATATTATTAATTATTAAATTAATAATTTGCATCCAATAAAATATAAAATTCATTCGGGGAATAGATTTTATCGGTTCTAGTAAACTAATTCAATACTATAGAATAATATCGAAAAAAGAAGAAAATCTGCTATTTTTTACCTCTGTAAAGTTTTTAATCTTTTAAAAATGTGCCGTTATACTTATTTATCATTAATAATAATAATAATAATAATAAATATATGTGTCTAATTATTAAACTTAAAATATAAAAATTTAAATCAGTTATGTTTAAAATATTCGTAACGTAAATTATCAGTTTAAAAATAAAATTTTTGATAATATTCATATCATTTGTGGTTTTTAGAACATTAATAATGCAATAAAACAGGAAATAAAGCAAAATTTTATGCTCGATTGTTTACGTCATGTCAACGTCGACCGCAGTTAAATCTCGTCTTCGCGATCTCTTCAGTACTCTCGCGTAAACGAGATTTCCTTTCAATCCATGTTTAAAAGATGGCATTTGAGGAATTGTTAGCATTTTTTTTGTACAATACGTGAAAAAAATGTATACAATAAGTTTTATTATTTACCATTTTCACGTATAATACCATTAAAAACAGAAAAGAATATACTAAACTGTGAAAAAAAACCATAAAAATTATTCTCGTTTCAGATAAATAACGTTTCTTCCATTAATTTTTCTTAATTGAATATTACAAAATTCAAAACAGTAACAAAACTAAGCAGGATTATTAACAACTGCAATTAGAACATATTAAATATTTAAAAAATATGTATAATCTTGGCAACATTGCCGCTACACATTTACAAATTAAGCATGGTGTTATAACCCTACATTTATTTTTTGAAAAATACTCTGCATAGTAAAATAGGTTATATAAATCAAGTTGGGTCTGTAAGTTACTTACTAATAAACATAATTTAATAATAAAATCTTCTGAAATCGTATTGCACGTCTCTCTCTGAATATTTCGTTGTTTATTATCTAAATTTGGAGATTTTATCCCGAACTTTCAGCCTACAGCAAGAAAATTATCTTAAATTATCACGTGTATACGATATATCTTCACACATTTTCTTAATTCCATTTCTCGAGAGAATTAAAGTCAAAAACATCCACACAGAATTTAATTGTTTGTTTAATCTGTTAATACGAAATGTCATTATTGACGCACAATCCTTTGTGACCTACCGTATTCTTAAAGATTATTACGTAAATATATTACAAGCGACGTAATCAAATGTGTAAATTTTTGTATTATTTAACGCTGTTTTGGACTCCGACAAGAGATTTTTATCATGTTGTAAGCGAGTTTCGGTTATTTATACTTCTGTTTCGATAGGTATATACACTTTGGCAAGCATTAACAATTCTTTCGTGTTATCATGCGCAAAAGGCAATGTTGTTAACTGAAACGTGATGCCTGCTACTTCTGTTCTTGCGAGGAAAATAACCAATTCCTGCTTTGTTTATTAACCGTTAGCATCTCGTTATTAAATGCGATATTCTAACACCACCAGTTAAAAGTGATAATACGTTTTAATTATTTACAATCGCTATATTTTCTTAAATATACGACGTTAAGAGGCCAATTATAATTACGTATCAAATTAATTAATCAACCAGTTTAAAGTTTATAATTACGTATCAAAATAATATTGCAAGATTATGTTTTATCAACGGAAATTATAGTAATTAGTTCCTGTTTTGTCGTATTAGTTAAAGAAAGCGTCGTTTGTATCATTATACGTAATGCTTACTCGAGTATACTTACTGTGCATTTATTTATTTATTTTTATTTGTAAGCTGTTAACGACTGTTACTATAATGCCTATTTGTAGATCAAGGTTTTAAATATCTCTTGCTAGGAATGCCAGGAATTAGCAGTAGGAAGCTGTAGAACATTTACACACACACACACACACACACACAAGTAGCAATGTTTCAGTTACGTCATGCGTATCGTATGACGTAACAAAGATAAATTCCCAAACGAAATAATGCCGTATGACTTACTGAAAACGACATTTGGTTAATTTATGTTAATTAATGCATGCGTTTTCGTAACAAACAAACAACATAAACAACGCAAATTAATACAAAACAATGCAAATATAAGTTCATGACTGCTGAATAATCATTTTTATATAAAATAATTATTTTTTAAAAACTATTTTTGTGCAATTTAACAAATAAATTGTTAAAGGCAATTCATCAAAAAGAGAAGTCGACGTGCTTGGAATTTTCATTTTGTTAATTAATATGAAACCAGATGGAAAAAAAGAAAAATTGAATAAAAAATAAATAACTTAGAATTTTAAATGATTATTTCACTGTTATTAGATAGCTGATTTATTTTAATTGCACTTTATTAAAAAAAATCATCATTTTTTCCATGAAATGATATTTAGATAATAATTCAGAAATCATAATAAAGAAAATTATTTTTATTTGTAGGAGAAAAGGGATCATTGGGATTAACAATGGAAAAAATTTCTAAAGAAATATTTATCTATTATTTTTAATGAATTTTTAAAGTCTTTTAATTTTATACTATAATAAAATCTATATAAAAACGTAGACGTAATTATAGTTAAGGTTTTATAAATTTTCTACAGTTATAGATGGATTTTTGTGCAGATTTAATGCTAGAAAAGTGTGGAGAAGTTTGTCAAACAAGAAACGCGATTTAAAGTGACAGTTTCAAGCTTAAAAATCATATTACTAATAGTTATATATAACATGCTTTCGATAAAAACTAACAAAAGCAAAAATTTTCATGTCATTATTTTTGAACAAACATTTATACATTTATAAATAAACAAACAATGTAATATTTGTATAGAATCTACACATAATATTCAACTTTTTTCTATATATAATATAGAAAAAGATGAAAGTTGAACAAAGCTGTCAAAAATTCGAAACGCTTGTCAAAAACTTTAACTCTTGTCAAGGAATGTATTTGGTATTTATACAAAGACAGATATAACTATACAAACAAGTAGATTTTACAATCCAATTTAAAAAAAAAAAAAAAGAAATATTTTACAAACTTTTAAACACAATAAACTTATCAAAATATTTTGATCATTAAATATCAGAATTTAACAGTTATCCAATTACAAAATAATAGATGAAGTTTTATTTTTCTAGTAAAATATACGCTTGCCGTAATTAATTTTCCGATATTGAATTTGTTTTTGAGACAATTAATTAAATTTTGATAAGTTTTACGCAAGAAAAATTATTGATATCATTAATTATATCATCATTCAGAAATATTAGTATAAATTGGTATTACAAATGAGCGCATTATAACAGTATTCTATACATTAGACAACATATGTTAATGTACAGAATACATTAACATGTGTTGTTTTATGATTTCCAGATAATTACAACATATTTTAATATAATAAAACATGAAAAAAATTCCAAAAATATCATAAAAAATGATAATTTCCGAACCTACTCGTTTCTGATTATTTAAACTTATTGTGAGCGTGTTTTATTTTAGGCTGGACTACAACGTAGAATAAAAAATTGTTCTGTATAGAATCGATAATGTTCTAACTGAATTTAAGACCATATCACTTGTATGTTGTGTCATCTGGATATGGGATTGGATGGCGATGAGACTAGAAAAATATGATAAATGTATAGGTTATAAAATTCTTGAAATATTCGTCAATATTGCATTCCAATATGTTCGGCGTAATATATTTTCAAGCAATTTTTTATTTTATATTAACTTTCTTTATGTTCTCAATAAAAAAATAAAAATATCGCAACTACAAGGTTTTCTAGTAGAAAATCAGCGGATTGCAATTAGCAATCCGCTGATTTTCTAACAACGAAATGATTTTTTTTTTAATATTTGTAAATCCTTTAGGAAGAAATTTCAATTTTTTTATCATCCAAAATATTTACTTTATATTCAGAATTTATTTAAAGATAAGAATAAGTTACGAGTATAGAAAACTCATCGGCAGCGTGAAGTTAATATTGAGAGCATGAAGAAAGTTAACTTTCTTCATGCTCTCAATATTAACTTCACGCTGCCAATAGAATTCTAAATAATTAATAATTATTTAGAATTCTATTGGCATTCATTCTATTGTCTAAATAATTAATAATAATAATAAAAATTACAGAATGCTCAATAGAAAACCAAAGAATTAAAATCAGCACTCCTTTAACAATAAAATAATATTTTTTATATTTATAAATGTTTTGTGAATCAATCTTTAAATTTATTATTATTATCCGAAGGATTTATTTGTTATTTAAGATTTATTCAAGCTATTCACGAAAGATTTACGAATATAGAAAATATCATTTCGTTGTTAAAAGGAGGTTAATCTCAATCTTTTGATTTTCTACTGGGGATTCTTCAGTTAGATTAATTATGCGCCCAAATAATTCTTTATATTAAAATTTTGAAATTTAAATAAATAGTTAAGAAAATTATTATATTAATATAGGCCTATATATATATTTTAAACGATTTCTATTCCAATAAGCATTTTGATTTTAAATAAATATCACTTTAATCAATCTTCCGTTTTTCATGTCCTTAAAATAATACAAAAATTGTGTAGTTTAAGATTTTTATGAACATTTTTTGATTGCTGAATATCAAAGACAGAATTAATATATTACAATACAAAAATTTTGTAAGAGAATTTTTTTTTATAGCGCTTTCGACCTTAGAATTTACTTATTGAAGATATTTTTCAACTTTTCAAAAATCGAAAGCGCTATATATAAAAAAATTCTCTTACAAAATATTTGCATTGTAATATATTAATTCTGTCCTTGATATTTTTATTTTATTTCAAAAAATATAGTTAGGCTATACAGCTTGAATCACATGGCACATGCATAAAACTATGTAAATTCTGTTCTTAATTCGTTTATCCAGTTATTATCGCATCTTCAATACGTAAATTCTAGGTGCAAAATTTATAAATAAAATTTAAAAGTTTCAGGAAGAAATCTTGAAGCTTTCGAGTTCTTTCGGGGAAAAAGCAAATAAAATGAAGTGCAATAAAAATAGACGACTCAATTGTATTACTCCAGGAGGAAATGTCTTAGAAATTTCAGAAAATGAAAACCCTTTATATATATATATATTCTCTCTATTTTGAATTAAGCTTCGATTTTTTTTATTTTGTTCTTTGGCATGATGTAAAAGTACTCTCTCATTGAGTATCGAGACAAAAAAACAACTCTGTACTTGATTGATTCGAATAACTAGCCATGTTATTCTCCTAAGATACAACATTATTAGTCGGCCTGCATGTAAATAAGGAAAGGAAGTACAATAGAGAAAAGACAAATATAAAGGAAAGCAAACACGAGAAACGTAGTATCAACATAGAAAGGACCAGTTAACTTGATAACTGAAGACAATGTCATTCTACGTTTCATCAAAAGAATCTCACATTCAAGGATTTTGGTGCTGATCTTTATCTTAGAATAAAAATTTTTATGGATTGTGATAACCATTGTTATACTGGTTACCTATAGTATATATAAAAAATTTCCTCACGTTATAAAAAGTGTTTAAATTTTTATAATCAAATGTTTTTCCTTTTAATTAAAAAATCTTTGTATATTTTATTACAACAAAAAAAAGTTTTAAAGATTTATTAAATTTATAACTTTTAATATTTAAATATATTTATATAATAAAATATAAATTTGAAATTATGCAGAATTTTGGAATATATATTAAATTATTAACGGGGCATAAAACAAGTTTAAAAAATAAAATTAAAATATGTTTATTCGAACTAAGATAATTAGATTTTCAAAATTATTTCTTTTTATTTACAATATTCTCTTGATACAGGCAGCTAACTGGGATCTGAAAACTGCTGCATAAGCTGTGGGATCGCATATCGAAAGCTTATTTCCCATAGGAAATAATGTAATATTGTTTATCCCGTTCCAGACTAGAATGCTTCGTTATTAAATATTTTTTTTTATCTATTTATTTAAAGATTAAATTTAAAGCTAGCTTGAAAAGGCGCTTAACTATAAACAAAGCATTAATATAGCATTAATGAAATATGCAAGATTAATAATTTATGTAGTGTACATGCTTTGTTTTATAAATAATTTAATACATTTTACATTTAACAGTTTGAGTTACAAACAATCTATTTGTGTAAATCCGAAATTATCATTAACATACGACAATTGTGTGAAATTATTCCGAAATTTATCCAAGCAATCAAGACTGTTCTTCGATTAATTATGGGAGAAAATTCCCATAAGGAAGTAAGGAATTCTTTCCTATAAAATGGAAATATTGCATTTAGCACTATATTTCTTATATCGAGGGAATGATATATTAAAAATACAGCAGTATATATGAATGTAGTAAAAATATTCAAATATATAATTTTATTTTTTCTCTGAAGTTATTTATACGAATGATAAACATTCGAGTAAACTTGAGAATATTTTTCACTCGCTGAATAATTGGTATGTTTTTTAGATACATCTTTCACTTCTATGGAATTTATAGTCTTCTTATCAAGATTAATAATTTTTCTCTTCCGTATCGAGCAACGAGACGTGGTTTTTAAAGTAATGTATTGTAAATAATCTTGGTTAACATTTATTTTTATATTTTTTCAGTGCAGCAGTTTCTGAAATTTGATTTTATTATGCGAGATAAAACTTTATATATGTATAAATCTATATAAGTTATTATTATATAACTGACTACTAGTTAGAGAATTTAAGTAAACAATCAGACAAATCTGGACTACTTAATTCGAAACATCAAATTAATCATTTCACTAGCAAATAAAGTCACGAAACTTGCGATGTTATCCTATGTTAAATGATTTCATTAAGATTAGCAATTCTAACCAAAGAAATAAGGAATGAAATTTAATTAAGTTTAAGCTCTCCATTACAGAAACTTCCTTACGAATTTCATTTTCTCTTGCATTAAATAGTTTCATTCAAATCGTGTAACTTATACAGACAACGTGATGGATAACAACTACTACTAGAGACTGAAGTGATAACATTGACTCGTTTTATTTTCGAGACTTTTTTTTATAAAAACTATTCTAATTAAATGGAAAATTTATTTAAAACTTCTCTTATTTTTCTGCGAATTTTTTTTCTTAAGAATGCAAAGCATCTATATTTTATATAAGCTTAATTGTAAACATTAATTTACCACATAAAATTAAAACTGTGCTGCCTACGATCAAATAACAACAATATTTTATATTTTTAGAAGAAAATCACAATTTTTTTTCGAATATTGTTACATAAAAGTCGTTCTGTTCAATAGTTTTCTTTTGCAACATAAAAAATGAATAATGTATATCTTGTGTCGTGTATTTTGAGCTTAAAATAATTTTTCCCATCGGAAAACTGTGTAACTTCCTATGTCAATCTTTGTTAAACTTTTTAACTGCTGGTAGCTTAGTTTACTCAGTGATGTTAAGAGTCCATCAATGATGCTGAGGTAAAGTGTTAAATTTATGACATCATATCAACGTCATAAATGATGTCATAGTCTATGGCTGTAGCAGAGATCAGAAAATGGGTACTGTCTTGTCAAATGACATTTTAACAAGCCGTGCAATAAAAGAAAAAATAAAAATATGCTGCAGACATTGTTTAAATGTTGAGCGCACAAATATATCTCTGTAATATGTTTAAAAAAAAAATAAATAATAATTTAAGGCAAAATATTGCTTAAAATTTTTATTTATTTTAAATGATGATGCTAAAAACGAATTTCCGTGAGAGATTATCAATTTATATGCATGCGTAATTTAAATTTTATATTTAATCTTTTAAAGATCTTTTTAGGAAGCAATAATTCAATTTTTTTTTTTTTCTTTAAAATTGAAATTCACGGAGACTGATCCCAAATAAATTTTCTGAAGAGATTATTCAAGCATTTTCTCTCACTACAACAATAAATTTACCATAATGAGCTTTTCATATTTTCTAGTTTTATAAAAGGATATTTTCGAGAAAAATGATACAAAAAAAAAAAATAAAAAAAAAGAGGTAAAATTAGTAATTTTATATAACCAATATATTTTACTTTATGTTCCTTATATAATTTTTAATTTTGAGAAGTCTCTACGGAATAGTAAACTTTATTTTCTATGACATGTATTTTTATTTCCTCCATTCGTACGGATAATCGATGGTCTAGCGGATAATTGATGTTCTAAATTTACATGGGAAGCTATTTGTTGAAGTTAATACTTTAATCGAATAACCCGTTTCCGCTACAGATTAAAAATTTTTAAAAGTTTTCAGTGTAAAATATTTATCAACGAGGAAAATTAGGGATTAAAAGATGGATTTATTAATCCTGTAATCTGGTTATATCGACTTAAAAGACTAATTAGGAAGGACTGATAGACTTGGCTTCCCTTTAAAGTTTCTTACTGATTAATATTATGCTTTAACAGAATTAATCGCTATCATAATCTTTATAATTAAGATAAGATTGTTTCCTCCTTATTCGCAACTTTATACAGCATTAGTACACTCTTATTGATGAAATATTAGGGGGAAAAAATAGAAATTATCGATTTATATTATTTATTTTCGCTTTTATTGATAGAGATGACGCTAGCAATCGTACAGAATCAGTAAAAAAATTTTTTTGATATAAAATATGCCAATCAACTCAAAAAAAAAAAAAAAATTGATTCACTGATGATATAATAGTTTCCTCGGCTGGATAGCGGTTTCTGCTATTTTTGCATTATTGAATGTGGGTTTTTTTACACAGATCACCTGCAGAGCATCGTTCCATTTTCGTTTTTGTGTTACTATAAGATGTAAACAAACTAAGAAAAAAAAAATCAACAATTACTTGTAGTCAAGGCTGATACTTTCAAGAGAGTTAGTACTTGTAAGATGTAAAAAATTCTCTTATAATTTTTACGAAATTTCTTTCTAAAGATTTTCACTTAGCATTTTGTTATGTTGATGATAATCTTAAGAATTTTATTTAAGAATTTTTAAACATGTCGAATCATCATAACATTATAATAAATTCTCTCTCTGGGATATTATAATAGTATGTTTTATCTGATAATTCTGTTTAAATTTTGCTTTCTTTTTAATAATTTGCGATATTTTGGTCGAATTAAGTTTATGTTAATGTTTATGTCGATGGTGATTGAGCCATAAACGGTTTTCAATCAATATTATGGTATAATAATTGTGTTAAGCATAAAAATAGCGAAACAAATCTGCAAAATTATATATACGATAATATAAACCAGTTATATAAATTCTGTAAATTATATAAACAGAAACAGTTACTATGATAACACAAACATGGCAAATATATATCTAGGGAATTTAGAAAGAAGGCCAAAATTATCGCCTTTTATAAATAATAATTAAAATGGAAGTTTTATATTTTTACGATTTATATATATAAGCACTGTAGCAATTTAAGAATTTTTCAAATCTTACCTGCACTTCTGAAGATGGATATACATTATTAACCACAAAGAAAAGTAATACTAAAACACAGAACTTAGAATTTCTTTCTGCATATGGTTTTCTAATGTTCGAAGATACTTAAAAATCTATCTATCATAACTCTCAAAATCCAATACCGAGTTTTCCATCAGATGAAAATTCGTCTTAGATCATCATCAATAAAATTTCTCTCTCTCTCTCTCTCTTCCTCCCCCTTGAACTATCACTCATTCTCTAATGTTATTAATAACTAATTTAGTTATATCTTTATGTGAAAATTGATTCGATGCCGCTAACGATGCTACATAATTTAATCTGAGAGTATCTAAGAGATTTCTTTAACCTTTTTTTGAGTAACCGAATTTAAAAATACAAAAATCGTAAATACTTCGAAAAATATTTTTATTTACGACCATTTATTTATAGTAATGATGGATGTATCGATCAAAACAGACTTCGTTACCTATTATACAAATAGAAAACATGAATTATAAATCATTTTGCGAAAAATATTGATAGAAAATCGTTATTACGCACATAACGTTCACGATATTTTCTACATACATATATATATATATATAAAACTCTTTTTGCCTAGTTAATTTTTAATTTTTGTTCAAATTATCTCAACAATATTTGAATGCCATTCACTTGACATATAGATTTTCCCATCGATATATCATGTCGCCAATAGGAGAAAAATCGCATCTGACTGTAATATTTATTAATATATAAGCTAATTACACGCGTATCAATTAAAGTTTCTCCAATATTAATAAATATTTTATATGTTTATTGATGAAGGTCTGCATTAATATCGGTTTATAACAGAACAGCTAGAATTTGAAGCTATATAAAACTGTAAAGTTTGACTGAATAATGATTTTGTGTGTACATTATTTAACACATGACGTGTAGGGAATTATAAGTCGGAATTTAAAATTCCAGAACTGCGTGAGAAAGATTAATAGTCAAGGGATTTGACTACATGGTTTGTCTATCTGAGTTAGCAGATTTATTTATGCCCAGAGCTTTATGCCTATATCTCTAACATGCCAGGGATACAATACCAAAATATAGACCTATAACACATAAAAATACGTTTTGAAAAATTCATAAACATTTTTTTCTCCTTCCACGGATGTTTTATGGCATTCAAAACGGAATACCTTTAAGTCTGTGCAAATAGTTTTATTTTTAAAAAATCAATATATTGTTTAATCCCAACGTTGCTAAATTAAACACTAGTGTGTTAATTATAATTAATCAGAACATATTTATTTTAATTATATTTGCCTCGAGCATATAAATTATTACGCATTTTATCACGAGTAAATTAAGAAACGTACAAACAAATATTTAAATTTAACCGTTTTTACTTACGTAATATGCAAATTAACTTAATTTGTATTTTTTAACTTTCTTTTCTGCCATCTTTGAAACTAAATACGTTTCAATTAATTAAATAATTAAGTGATTAACTGTAAAAATTGATTTAATTGTTATATCAAGACAGCATTCTTCACCAAGCATTGATTTCCCAAGCGATTTGAGGAACAAGCAACTGTTTCTGGCATAAACAATGGATGTAGTAACACCAATTCCACATAATGCTACCATGTAATTATAGAAATGCTTAAAACTTTCATGTGCTCGAATTAAATCAACTTTAATGTCCTAAAAACAGCATAAATGCCGTATTTTAAAAGTTTTATAAGTCGTTCTCATATAGGGATATTTATCGGACAACTTAGTTGAATTTTTTATTGAAAAAAAATACATCCGGAAATCGAAACAGTTGTATAAGATGACTGTTAAAGCCTCATGTAAAATTGATCGCCATAAGGAAAACTTATCGGTGTTTCTCTGGTTTTTAAAATGGATATGAAAGTTTATAAGATTATGTCTGATTTTGTAGTCCTTATAATCTTGATCGATCTGTTCCTGTTTTTGTTTCTGTATCTCTTTATAAAGTCTTATCTCTTAACAATAAAAAATTGGCACTTAAGTAAAATATCTACACACACACAAACACAAACACAAACACACACACACACACACACACACTAAAAACACGTCCGATAACTGGAAAAATTAATATTTAAGAACGAAAAACAGGATAAAGTTACACATATATACATGTATTCCAATCAAAAATTTGCAGAAATTCTATTTTTGAGTTTACATAAACATAAGGAAAGGCGTTAATTCCTTTAAATCAGGAAGTCACGTTTTACTTGGCATTTCCTTTCATTCGAATAAAACAGGAATTTGCATAATAATTAGTGAGATTTATTGCGATCTTCTATTAATGTTTGCTTTTATTAAATCTTTAGAAAATTATAAATTCATGAATTTTAATTATCATTTAATTCTCGGAGAGATCTGGCGTACAGATAACAATGAAAATTAATTAATTAAAAATAACTAATTAGCTTTTTTTTAAATACAGGTTTATATTTAAAAATGATAAAGTTTACAACTATAATCTGGCCTAAAGAAAAATTAAGTAACTATAATCCTTGCCATAGTACTAGACATTTATTGTGATAATGTTTCAAAATTCTTTTTTTCCATTAAACATGCCTAAAAGAGAATGATTTAACTCAAGCTCATCTGCATGTTAGAAGATAGATATAAGTAAAATCGATAGATAAAATAGGCAAAAAAGTAAAAAAAAAGCAACAAAAAATGCAGAAAGAAATATTTTGCAATAAAGAAAAATCAATTTTCGCACAAAAGAAAATTATTCTTGTAAAATTTTAAAAAAAGTTTTAAAGAAAAATTACAATCAAATAAATTTATCATCGAATTTTTTTTTCTTACTAATGCAGTTAAAAAAGTTTTATTGATTATAATAACACCATTAAGCAAATCATAAAAATAAAATATTGCAAGTTGAAAGATTTGCATTTAAAATTCGATTAAAAATTTATACAGTATGATAATAAATTTTTAATTAAAAATTGTTATTAAAATACAATGTAAAATTTCTAGTTATCAAAATTTGTTTTATTATATTGTTCCAGTGTTAGTTGTTGAAAACATCAGGATTATTTATGATATGCATTGTTTTTATTGTTTTTTAAAGAGTTTTTGAGTAAATCCCATTTTTCGTAGGATTACGTATATCGATCGCTTCGTAGAAAAAGAAAAGATGGAAACTAATATCTGTTGTCTCTATCAAGTTGATTTGATGGTTATATATAAGCCCTCTTCTATTTTTCAATAGAAAGACAAACAGAAAATATTCTGTTATGTTCACTCTGAAACTTGTTCTATATATAAGTTATTTTTGTATGTTGTCACTGATGATGATAATTTATCATTAAAAATTAACTTTTCTGAGTGTTGTACATCTAAACATAAAGCAAGACGAAAAAAATTTTCTTTAAAGATAGAAAATTAAATATAATAAAAGGCAGACACAAGATAAATAAATAACTAAACCGTTGCTTATTTATGAATTTTTAACGCATTTCTATTATTTTTTTCTCATTTTTATTTCATGGATTCGTATAAAATTTCAACTCCACAGATTCTTTTTGCCAACTTTAATGAAAGGACGGGTTAAATAATTGCTATAGCACAAGAACAAGAACTGAAATCTGTGTATATAATATATATATATTAAAAGCGTAAAGTTTTTAACCAGTAATAACTAACTTTATAGGTATTTTTTCAAAAAAAAAAAAAACTTTTAAAGTGAGTATAATATGGTTCAGCTGCGACAAATGGTTTCAGAGATGTCGGCTTTTTAAACTTATAAAGTATCGCTATAGTGTAACGATAGCTCATAGAAAATTCAAAAATCGTAGGCGTTTAACTTGGATAAAAGCAGTCTCCCAAAATTCAAAAATACTCTTTGATGTTTTTTCTTCCCGAGATAATTTGTGGTTGGAAAGTAAGATCATTATTCTGTAAAATATTTTCCAAGATCTTTTTTTTTTTGTAAAATATGGCTAAGGATTAATATATAAATGTTGAATCGAAATATTTCTGGAATTATTTGACATGGTTAATGTAAAATGTTTACAGTAGAAATTGAATATTTGTAAAATGGACATTATCTAATGTTAAGATATGATAATCTACATTTACAATTTGCGCTCAATCAGACCAATTTATTGGAAGTTATCGTGCTCATAAATGAGATGGATGAACAAATTTATAAGAGAACAGAATTTGTAATAATCATACAGCAATAATAATAATAATAATAATAATAAATTATGAAAATATTTAATTTAATTTTATTAACGTATAATATTATCATACAATTTTTGACCTATACATAAAATTGAGATATTTGATCTGATTAAATTTCATATCACATAGCAGCCTATAAGTGTAAAATTAAAATTTGGATATTAAACAATAAAATCATACCTCGAGTTTTGGCTCTTCGACTTACGGCACTTCGGACTTACGTACATTTTGAATTGCTATCATTCCCAAAATTTTCAGTGTTTAAAATGGCTCTTCAGCAGCAAATTTTCGAAAAAAAGCTTACTTTTTTCAAAATAAGGCTTACAGTATTTCTTTTAGTTATAAATGCTTCATTTATGTTAGTTATATACGTACATAATAATAGCAGTGCATTACAAAGCATTGAAAAGTAAAAAAAGTGCTTCGACTTACGGACATTTTCGAGTTATGGCATCAATCTGGAAGTTAAGGTGACATAACTCCGGGGTATGCCTGTGCAATAGCCTATTTAAACATATAGTATATATAATAATATAACTGCTTTAAATTTTCCCACAAAAGTACATTCGATATTGCATACACCTGTGAGAAAATTATGTGAGATAATGTGCATGGTCACTCAGGAATGGCATAATTATTATTTATCGATACTACTGCTAGTTTAATTATTTGTTTTCACTTATCAAAAATTATGGATATAATACATCGTGACATATTATTGTGCATATCGATATTAATTTCTGAAAAATTTTTATCCTGTACAAAAACTATTTATAAAACGCAATAAAATCGTATTATTCAACCATGTATTTTCTGAACATAATAGGGTAATCCTATTCAGATATGATAAATTGAGAACAAGATATTATTTTTTAATATGCAGAGAAGGAAACGTTGAAAAGAATAAATGTTGCTCGATTGTTCTTGTCACTTAACAACAAATTTATGTCACCGCGCCGTATAATTTTTAAATCTTTGGCTGGCTGCTTTTTTGTTAATTTGCCATTTTTTAAAATTAACAAAGGCATTAAACTGATGCTAAATTTTTTTATTATAATTTTTAACGCATATAAAACACATTAATTGCGATTTTTTTTTTATTGATATATATACATAACATTCGGATACTTAGCTGTTTAACATTGAGAACTTTCAATCGAATATGGTGTCTCATATACATGAAAAACAGCAGCAAGGCATAAAAATATTTAATTAAAATAATAATTTTATATTAAATTATAATGAAACGATCGATAGAAATTAGAAAACGATTAGAAATTTAATCTAATTATCTTCTGTTAAAGAAAGGATGGTAGTGACATCGTAACAATATAACTCTTTAACAGAAATGTACGAAGATAAACGAGATATCAGTAACCTTTAACAACTTTCACTGTTTGATCTTCAACTTTTAATTTCGGTTTGTATATCTGTATTTGTTGTCGAGTCACAGTCTCCTATAAATTGCAATTCGATAAACAATGTAGATAAAGGGAATTACACAATTTAAACATCGATTGAGAGTCGTACTAAACTACAATAACGTAACTAATTGAAAACTGATATAATGATTATGGTTAAGTTTCCAAAGTCAAAATCATAAACATATATTATTGATGATCAGTATACAACATTATATTAGTATACTACCATCTCACAATATTGCATTACAAACCGCATTTTATGTGATGCAATAAGGATAAAACAATTAATTAATTGTTAGCGATGGTCAGTATATACTTAAAATTTAATAGAAAAATATTCGAATTTATAGTATTATAAGTATAAAAACATTAAATCTGATTTTTAACGCGATAAATTTCTATATATTATAGCCTGCAGAGTGTTGGGGGAAAAAAAACAACATTAACCGTACAGTTAACACATTGTTCGAGATATAGTTCGCAAAGTACTAATTTTTTATTTTTATTTCTTGGCTAAAGTAGAGTAATTGAAGAACTTCTCAACTCGAATTATTGTTGTATTTGATGAATGATGATAGAGAACGATGTTTTTCTAACAAGGTAAATTACGTTGAGTGATTGATTGTAAAAGAAATCAACTGAAAAATAGCGATATTCGTTAACTAGATGATCAAACGATCTGCAGCGATGTAGATCAATTTTTAACTCTCCATATTATTATTATTTATTTTTTTTAAATTATTAATATCAGAAAATGCACCTATTTAAATATTTATAACTTGACGTGTTGTTAAACAAAGTTAAATTAACGATAAAATAAAATTTAAGAAATAAATTGTCGTACTTGAGGATAATAAAATAGAAAAACAATTTCTATAAAACTTTAGAGACAATAATATCGCAATTGGATCGCCATTTATGGACATTTTCGGATGATGGCATCAGTCTGGAACCTAAAGTGACATAATTCCGAGATATACCCTGTGTCAACCGGATGCCATTTTGTTTCAAAATGGCGTCCGATCGGCATAGTTAATTTACTTTTTTTTTATGATTTTTAATAAATTTGATAAGTTTCTCATAAAAATTTTAATTTTTTATATTTATTCTTTTATAAAATTAAAAAAAAAATTATTTTAGAAATGCAGTATTTAATTCGCGTCATTATATGGAAGACGCAAATTGATATCAGATACATCGAACATTCATGATATTTTTCAACCTGATTTTAAGAAAAAAATGTTGAATACGGTCAAAATAATGAATATAAAATTAAAACAACAGAAATACAGTAATATCTTTAAGGCATGATTAATTATTTAAATTTTGAATCGGAAAAAATAATTAAGTTAACAAACGTGTACGTTAAAAATTATTTATAAGGATCGTTAGTGGTTTACATTTGTTATTGTCACTACAAAGATCCTAAACAGGGTTCTAAAAATAGTTTCTTCTTGTGTGTTTCAGGAATATATTTAGTTCTCGAACGAAACTATTTTGCTTTGAAATTATTTGTATTTTTTTTAATGAAAAATGTTTATAATTAAATATAATTTCGAATTTTTTTTTTTACATAAGTAAACTTTTATATATAATACGCATCGAAACCAAATTATTAATTTGCATACAGAAAAAAAAAAAGAGAATTCTTTTAAGCAATGGGAACTGAAAGCACTCAGAACATATGGCTCAGAAAATTTGGTCTTTGAATATAGAAAGGAGAAAAAAAATCGTAAACTTTCTGATAAAAGTCGCCTGAACTTAAAAAAAAAAAAAAAAAACAATTTCTGGAACTTAATTCGATTCCATAAAGTTCACAAACTGTATTAGTTGGCTGTGTTAATCTATTTTATGCTTCGATACCAAACAATAGTGTATCAAGAAAACCTTAACAATGAGACTCATGAAAGTTAGGCGGGAAAAATAACCCAAAACTCAATAAAAAGATAAAGAAAAGAAAAGCAACGATGCAAATGTTTACAATCTCGAATTGAAAATAGATAATCAGAAGAAAAGAGAGGAAAAATATGGAAAAAACTGTACAGATCTAAAAGACATGATACCATATTATTGAATAATCATCTACTGAAAAATGCATATGATTATCAGATTTATTCCTTTAAATATTGTTAACATTTCTGTCTTGTGATTCAGAAATTTATCTGGGCAAGCTTAACATGAAACTGTTTTGCCAAGAATAATTAATTATTCTTTCTAAAATTATATAATGCGAAGATGTTGCATAAAAGTTTTACCTGTTCGAAAATTATCCTTAAACATTTCTGCTAGTCATTGATAAACTTAACGGCATCAAAAAATACCTGAAAAATTTCTAAAGTCGTTTAATCAACACGTTTTGTCATTGTTTTTCGAAATGAAAAATTTAATATAAAAGTAGAGATTGTTTTAATCAATTTTCACATATTTGATAGAAAAAAAATATATAAATAGATAAATTTTTCCTTCCGGAAACATTCTTATCTGTTGTTGCATATCTTTTAACCTCAGGTATAGCGAACAATCAATAATATCCATATTTTTTTATTTTATTTTTTTTCTTTTAACACAAGTAACAGCAGAAGTTTCAGTTTACTTATAAACTATTTTTTCAAATATTAAAAACAACAATAATTAAATTGATTAAATGATTTTTTTGCAATGTTTTTGCGACATTCATGCAGTTATCTAGCTTTTTCACCATCATAAAAATCGCTAATTGTAGATTAATTCGAGCGTCATTAAATGATAAACTGAATTAAACTATAAGAACGAGAAAAAGATTGTTATCAGCACTTCTTTAACAAAGTATTTACTATAAAAATGATTTATAAATATAGAAAAAACAACATCACTTTTTTTCTTGAAGTAATGCTAATCGCTTTGGTTTTCAGCTGGGCACTCTGTAGTTGTTTAAAAAACGGCAGTGACTAGACTCGTGATGTTAGATTGAACATGAATTTAACATTTTCTGAGAATCGATAAAGATTTCTTGATTTAATTACAATTAAACTTGTAAGAAAAACTTTTCCTTTAGTACAGAAGAAAACTTTACAACGTCCATCATTAAATGATATAAATTGCAATTAAATATTTCGTTTTCTAAAATAAAAAAGGAGATTTTTTTCATGATTACAAAATATTTTATAACACATACAGTACAATATTTTTAAATGCAGAAACTAAACTAATATACAGTACACAAAATAGGTCACTAATCTCACGCGTGCGATTTATTTTATATTCATGAGATGTTAAGTAAATCAGTTCAGAAACGTCCTAAAGATAATAAAAGTTTCGCCATGTGAGAAACAGTTATCTTAGTTTTGTAGAATTTTATTATTTATTTATGAATTAAATTTATAAATTAAAAAAAATGGATCAAACGAAAAAGTCTTTTTTACTTAGCGAGTGTTTAACAAAATGCCAAAGTTCTTGCCTATTTAAATTTTTATAGAAGTGCAACAAAAACGAGAAAAACATTGATTGAAAAAACTTTTTCCCCCCATTGCCGAAGAGCAACTGTTTCATGAGCAAAAGTAGAAACAAAAATCAAAATTTGGCAAATTATTACAGTAAAAAAAAATGAATAATTATAGCTATAAATACTAAAAATCAACAGAGAAAATAGTGAGCAGCACTGCGAGGATCCCATCTTAAGAGTTCTGTTGATATAGCAAGGATTTTTATAAAAACATGGGCACTGTTAAAATGGCTTGATGATATCAAATTTTGTAAAAATTTGTACACTAATTATAAGCACAGATTTTTAAAAAAAAGGATATTTAATACTCTGTAGAAGAGCTGTTTAAAATTAGTATACAAAATTCAGAACTTCTAAACAATTTAGCACTTTAAAACTCGCTAAAAGTGGCAGCTTAAATTAGAAATAAAATCAATTCAGTCAAAAATTGAAACACTATATATAAGATATAGGAAAGAAATTACAGTTAAGAGAATTTATCTATAAAAATTTTATGAAAGCTAGGTAGGTATACAGTATATTTAGACCACATATATTGACTCGACCCCGTCTGAGTGTCTTAAAAACTTTTTAGTCATAAAAGATGATTAAAAATAGTTACATTAAATTTTAAAAAATTAATTTTTTGGCTGAAAATTTTTTTATTTTTTATTTTTAAAGTTTATAATTGAAAAAATAGATTTTAAAGTGCAAAAACGTATAAAATTATATTACTTAACTTTTAATGTATGTAGTTTGTTCCTAGATTAAAAAAAAAAAAAAAAAATTATTCATTTCTGTTTACAGAGCATTACAGTTAAGAGAATAAATGCATCCACACGCAAAAATAAAAACTTTCCCCTCTGTTATATTTCATTAAAGCTCATTTTTATGTTTATCGTCATCGATTTTTCTTTGGGTTAATGATATAAGTTTACTAGAGATATTTTATATTTCTCACCATTTATGCATTTTTCTAACAATGGACTTTTTGAAAAAGCGCGCTAAGTTCTCATTAACTCCGTTTAAAATGAAATATCGTAGGTATGATCAGAAAATTTTTTTCGGGTCTGTAAATTTGTCGAAAGTTTAATATTAACTCGGCATTAGTTTCCGTGAAAATGATTTAACAGAAAGTTAGAAAAAAAAGTACATACAGTACAGTATATAAACGTAAAGCAGAAATTTCATCAGTTAGTTTATCGATTTTTTGCTACGTTTAAAGGTCGACAATAAGTACGCGCTCAAAATTCTAAACAAGTCTTTCAACGAATTTATATATATCTACTTTTTTTTATTATTTCATTTCAACGGGGAATTTTCTTTAAAAATTTCTAAACTTTGTTATGAATACATTTCCTATTCATTTTCTCAAAAACTTTTATTGTTATATACTTTCAACGCAAACAATAATAATAATAATAAAAAAATGTTAACTTCAGTTTTAAATTATAAAATTTTTGATCGTTTTATTGCTTTTATAGATTTATTTTGTAACTCAATATCTGTTTTTCTTTATCTTTCTCACGTATCGGTAAGATTACATATAATTATCTATTCACACAGAAGAGAGATTTAAACTTAATGCCTTTATAAAAAAAAATAAGATTATTATGCCACTCAAAACTTTATAAAATAATACTTTTGCTGTTTTTTTCTCCCTTTTCTTTATGATTAATGATAGCGATTCACTGAGTTACATAAAAAATGTAAATTAAAGCCAATCATAGTTTTGGTAAACAAACTAACTTATGTGAATTATTCCATGAAAACTGCTTGAAAGATTGGATAACATTATAATCGAGAATCATTACTGTCTTATTTTTCAGTTCATTGGAAAATTATTTCTAATTTTTTTTTGTTTTAAATATTTTTATAAATGATAATAAGTAGGACTTTTCATTTAACTGTAATGAATTTTTTTTTTTCTTTCGATAATTAATCTACAGTGGCTGTTACATGGTTCACCATCACTTTCTTTACTTAGCAAACTTTACTGAGTAAGAAAACAAAAATGTGATGCCAACTAAAGTTCGCTACGAATTGAATGCTGCAACTTTTGATTCTAAAGGCGGTTTCACATAGCCAGCCATTTGCGAGAAGCGAGAAGAAACATGCGATTATCGTCGTTATTTTGTCGCAGATGCTATCACGATGTTATCGCGCGTGTAAGCGATACTCTCAGAATGGCTATAATTTGGCGAGAAACGACATTCTCGCATATATCCAATCCGATTGGATATTTTCGCTGAAAATTAG